>JAXIVJ010002250.1:110000-114362 GCA_036785665.1 Chirona hameri
GCTGATCCTAAAAATGAACAAGTACTTTCGATAGAGCTTGTCTCGAGCTATCACATCGTTTTCCGCTTGTTGCTGCGTTGCGTGTTTTTTTAGATCTTAGGGGGGAGAATCCCCCCGGCAGTTCGTGGTTGGCGCGAACCCCCGGCTGTGCGCGTGTTAGCCCTCGCCCTACGGGGGGGGGGGCTAACAGCCCCCCCCCCCCTGAGGTTTTTCTTGAATAACTTTCTGACACATGGGGTGCACTTTGCTGACATTTTTTTGTAGCCTGAGTTTACAACAATTATACGTAGGCTGTAAAATTAAATTGAAATTGGTCAAGAAGTTTGGGAGATAATAAAGTTTTGATGACGTTATTGTTGGTAAAAAATGAAAAATATTGGAAAAATCGTAGAAAACAAAGTTTTTAAAGCAAATTGCAAACACAACGCACCAAAGATGCAAAATGGCATGGTCTTTAACATGGATTTTTTTAGGGTTTTTGACCCCGAAAATAAAAAAAAAACTTCTTATCTTTGGGGAAAAATATATGGTATGGTATGGTACCTACTCGCACCAAATGTATGCTAAATGGATGATTTTTCCATGGTCAACTTGGTGCGAGCCCGGCACATCCCCTCACCAGCTACCTCAGGTTCGAGTCAAGTCAAGCCCGTCGGTTCTGGATTCAGGCACAGGTGAAAGCTCCAGTACCTCTTCTCCGGCTTTGTGTGACCCTAGTACCAGTGTCGCTCCTTCTTCATGTTGCCAAGCTTTTCTCTATTTGTTTTACTTGTTAGGCGACCCATTTTCCTTATGACATTGATACCGAAGTCCTTAAATATATGGCATATTATTGGCAATAAGCAACAATGGGTATGGAAAAGAGCGGCACACGTTGTTTCTCTTCAGTTTTGTTTTGTCGTAGTATTGCCAAAAAGTTCGCCCCCCCCCCCCCCAAGTAGCTCCCACGCCCCTGTCTGGAGAAGTCTGGGGCGAGATGGCTTGGAAGATGGTCCTGGCCTGGTCTCACTAATTACTCTTCGGTCCAGCAAGCTGGGCACCGCTGGAACAACTTCCGGGTGCCGATGTCCGCGTATTTGCGTTCGCGTCGCCTTTTTTCGGAACTCCGGCGGACTAGCTAAACATGTAGCCCGCTTGAAAGTTAATATTTGATGAAGGGAGTTGGCCCTAGGGCTAGCAATTAGGTAGCGCCAAGGAAGATTGCCAGACACTAACCCTATTAGTGGCAGGCTCCTGGCTACCCCTATTAGTGGCAAGGGGGAGGCAGACCCACCCCCCCCCCCCCCGAAGATCTCGAGATCTACCCGTCCGATATGCAAAAATCAAACAGCGTTTGATTCCCTCAACACGATCTACATTTCTTAACATAAAAATAAAAACGCAATTTGTTATGGGAGTCAACAGGGGGGCAAAAACTAAAAATATTAGATGTACTTGTGATCCAACACAGCTGTCATGTGTGTTAAACCGATTTTAACGCAACTAATGGAGATTGATAGATATTGCATTGGGGATTGACATATGACGGTGACTTCAAAAATTATAACTCAAAAATCTATGCGTTTTCAGGTCACTCAATTTGAGGGTAAAATAAATGCCTTATAAAATCGTCGTTTTTTCTCTTTTTTCGACAAATGGAATGGTGCGCTATGATCGCCTCTGCCCTGAAACCGCCTCTGCCGAGCACTATGTATTATAGTTCACTAAAATCAACTAATTTTCACTTGTTTCAATCACCGTAAACCTATGTAACTCCTTTATACTTCAGGCAGTTAGGAACAAGCCGTGACGTTCGCATCTCCGTATTATCGCCAAATGTCACCCAAAAACAATTCCAAAAACTGGGCCCTGGAACCGCCCCTGTTAAGGTTAGGAACTCAAAACTTTGACTTTATATATGGAATTAAATTATAGGAAAAGTCTCAAAATGTAATGGGTATGCTCTCAGCCGTTCGGGAGATATCTGCGAAAACCATGAAGGAGGGGGGGGGGGGGGCGTGGAATCCGCCCTCCCTGTCACTAATAGGGTTAATTAATTCATTTTCCCATTTCCAAAATTTGTATAAGAAAATGCGTATTCTGTCATGCCGCGAAGCGGCGCGACATTTTCAAGTTTTTAACTGTGGATGGCTGGATTTTGACGGCTGCAAAGGCAATTTTTACGACTGTACGTCCGACCGTTGGGGAAAAACATAGTATCAGGACCTTTGGGGGAGGGGGCATGGCCCCTTTGCCCCCCCCCCCCCTGGATCCGCCCCTGGCGACAATGAACCTTTAGCACATCAGCATTAGGGTTAAATGTTGGTGCCATTAGCCAGCATTTTCCTGATCTTAAGGGTAGATGCTTGGGAGTCGAATATGTTTATGCATCCTGTAAAAGACACAAACACCACGGAAAACCAATAGCACCATCCCCATGTATCTGCCTGGCCTGTATAACCTGCAAATGCAACTCCGATGACACCATGCCATCTATGATGAGAATAAGCAACTACGTGGTGTCGAGCTGGTGATGAAAAACTGATCGTCGAAGGGGCGTCAAATGTTGTCTGTGCATCCATAGCATGTTAAATAATATTAAAAAGCCACTTCCATTGATCAGTTAAGCGACGGTTCTGATCCAGGGACGAAGACATGCAACACACGTGTTTTCTCAGAAACTACAAAGCATTTTAGCGCCATCGAATTTGTCTATTTTGGCAATACAAATATGATATCCTAACTCAGCATGCCAAGACGCATCGAATGGTGCCCGGAAATCCATGTTCAAAGACAAAATTGGAAAAAAGGGGTCACCCTAATATACATAACGCACGATTTTTTAAACATTCTAAATGTACCTATTTTTGAGGATAATGTATGCAAATTTTCAAAATGACTTTCCATCTGCTCAAATGTTTCCGAAGTGGCTTGCGAGTGCATTTTCTTCCAAGACAATAAATGTGAACTAACCCATCACAGCTTTATACAATAATCACAAGAAATCTGGTTACCTATTTGCTCCTCAGTTCATTCCTCAAGTTAAGGATATAGGAAATAAATGAAACGAAAAGTTGATTAAAGTTCTACGTAAGCAAAACACGAAGGTTTTTCTTCGCCAAATGATATCTCATGAAGTGTTTACAGCATTTTATATGATAACAATGGAAAATAGACATCTGCACAATAAGATCATTAAAACACACAAAAACAGCATGCTTCTATGCTTCTAACAATGGAAATGATAACATAGCTGATCGTGATATATAACAAATGTAGCACAATATATAACCAGTAAGGCGCCGTAGTTGGCGATGAACGAGCGAGCGCGAACGAAATATATGGTGAATTTCAACTCGATCAGGCAAGTAGTTTCTGAGACACACAAAAAAGGTGCGCACGTTCGCACGTGCAGAGGCACCCCATCCCTGACTTGTGGAAAAGAGGCGGCTGAGAGGTTCCTAGCCACACACCAAATTTGAACACAATCGGCTCAGCCGTTCCTGAGATATATGATAGGGGTGTGCACGTGCGCACGTGCAGACGCACCCCACCCCATGACTTGTGGGAAGGCGGCGGCGGAGGGGTCCCTAACCAAACACAAAATGTGAACACAATCGGCTCAGCCGTTCTTGAGATATATAATAGGGGTGTGCACGTGCGCACGTGAAGAGGCACCCGACCCCTGACTTGTGGGAGAGTGGCGGCTGAGAGTCCCTAACCACACACCAAATTTGAACACAATCTGCCAAGCCGTTGCGGAGTTTTTACGAGAAAACACTTTTCAACACCCATCGCGCGGCACGCTCCACGCGCAGTGGTAGTCACCTGCATGAGTCGGCACTGATCTCAGACAGGTTAGGTTGGATGGGGCTACTCAGCAAAGAAACCCGCTTGTCAATTGGACGTGCGGTTGCAGAGATATTAGCTTCTCAAAAGCGTCGCCACGGGCCGGGTCGGGCTGGGCCGCTCATATTCAGATTTTTCCCATATACCACGGAAGGACTGGGCACGAGCGAGCGCTTTGCGCTCGCTCATAATCATAGCATCCCTATTTTGTGTCGATATGCATTTAAAAGTTATTTCTATTCACGGTATGAAATTTAGATTTTACAGTCTATATGACTTTATCCTAAACACTCCTTGAAAACCAGAGCATTTTATGCAATAACCAGTTTTACCATCGCCAATCCGCCCACAGCATTGATTGTTTATAAATACATACAAGTTACGGATGTTCAGTGCCATTCTGTACAATTTACTGACGAAAATAACTGCAAACGCAAATGTAAATATCCTTTATCGGCACAATGGGCCAGGGGATCATTGCACAATCGCCCTGAAACGTAGAAACACAACAACACAAAAGAGAACGACACCAAG
>JAXIVJ010002251.1:0-20000 GCA_036785665.1 Chirona hameri
AGATGTGCTTCATTGAGAGCTTTCGAATACCGCCTTGCGCATCTCACTGCGATCCTTACTTCGGAAGACCCCCCCCCCCCCCCCCCAGTCAATGGCGTTCGGCTGAGACCCCCAGTTAAGGGCGGGTTAATTTTATTGACAGATGACAGCCAGAATGGACGTGTGGCTAAATTTCCAAATTTAGCTTGAAAATGACATCTTTACCTACACATAGGCGTACCCAAGGGGGAGGGCAAACGGGGTAATTACCCCCCCCCCCCCCCCACCCCCTGAAGGTCCGTACGCGCCCCCCTCCCCCTTGCCGTATGTGCCCATTTGGAACAGTTCCGAAGGGGCCCTTCTTCCATTTTTGTTTCGAAAAAATGAATACTTTTTCATTTTTATGATAAAATGTTGAAAATATGCCCCTCTATAAATATAGTGGGCCAAATCCGGTGAGTTTTTTTTTGTGTGGGTACCTTATGGCTTATGCCCCCTGATACAAAATTGCCCCCCTCCTGGACTGTATCCTGGGTACGACACTACCTCCATGAAATTTACATCATAGTTTAAAAATGCCTACTTTTTCACTTTATTGGTGTTACTTACAGGAAGGTTCAAATGAATATGACATGACATTCATTCATTAGTCATGTTACTTGGTTTAAGGTTTTGAGTAATGTCCAACACTAATCCATCCTTTTGTCCAGTAAATCTAAGCTCCAAAATATATGCTGAAAACTGGGACAGTGGTTATCTTTAGGGAGATAATCACCTTTTTCCACAAAAATGGAGATGGCACCTGAAATCGATAGAAGAGGCCAAAATATGATGTAACTTCATCACATTTTGCCTATAAACATTCCTACCGAAAGATATTGGCAGTTTCATACCGACAAGCGAGCCACGCTTATATCGGTCGGTACTCAGCAAGGACTCGTAGCGAATTCAGTAAATTAGCCTCCCTACGCATTGTTATTTATCATGAAGGTATGCAATATGTTTCCTGCACTCTTATCTTTTGCGAATATGTGCCAAACTTTTATGAACAATCAACAATCATTTGAAAAAAGTGCATTGCAATCGGCAGTTTAGGTTGGCCCGGGACTGCAACCTATTTAGCATCGGCGATTTGTTTATAAGTGCCCATTCAACAACGTTGAATATATTGATGCAAAAGTGCCCAGATGTTGCACTTTCCAATAGTGGAGGGAAAATACCGATCATTATTTTCCCAAACTTCCAACTTTGAATTAGGGAATAATTGTATTTAATTCTTAAATTTATATCACATCATTTTTAATACCATAACGGTAGCGAAATAAATTGTTGCTAACAAAATACAAAGGTGATTATCTCCCTTTAAGAGCCTCTGTGCGATTTTCACAAATTGAATCAATTCGGCAAAACTAGCAGTGATAATGTCATATAACAATGCGCATGCTTTTATTGAAAAATAGGCGTATTGACCTGCGTCGGTTTCCGCAACTGTGTGCTTTCTTTCATTTGCAGCATCTCGCAATGATCATGATACTTGTTATCGAAAGCTTTGCGACCTATGTTCTATAATATAAAACATGGTTTGAGTTATTATTGTCATTATACACCATCCATCATGAATCAGTTACGAATAACTATATATATGTATATGTGTGTGCAGCTGGTCGCATGGCCTATAACAGGGGTGGAGCTTCTCCAGAAAAGTGGGGCGCTGAGCTGGAAAGTCGCTTAAAGTACCATGGAAATCCACAAAAATACAGATTTGCCCCGGTATTGACCCACTTCCTCGTTAAGGTTGAGGGGGGGGGGTTGAAGCAACCTCAACTGAATAGGATACTACATCCCTGGCCCTATAACTTGGACAGAACTGTTCAAATGTGCATCTCGCCAACAATTATAACCTGTTTAAACTTCCCCCCCCCCCCCGTAGCCGTTGTTTGCCTTGACTGGGGGGGGGGGGGGGGCTCCTAGTTAACATGTTAGACGAGTCCCTGGTTCTTTTGGTGCCCCATCCATCCAATGCATCGTAAGTCTTCTAGAGAGCGAAGTTGTGACACCAATGTAGATTTCTTGACGAAGCTACAATCTTCGTGTGGACATATAAATTCATAAACCACATTGGTGCACTTCAACTTGTCTTTACTCGTGTTGAGATTGTTTTTCATTACTAAGTTTCGTGTTTTCTTGTTTTGATAGTATATGATAAGTTCAAGTTTTTGGTTTTTGTCTATGCATTTCACCTTATTTTGTATGATACTACGTACGACTCGTTCGTCAACTTTGTACGCTGAACTCATCAAGTCACGGTAATAGAGTTTAACGTAGCTAGTTTTTTACCCTGCATGACACTGATTGACATACTTCTTTAGCTGCGCTTCAATCTCCGTATCTACTGCCTTATTTGAATAGCCGTTGTTCACGAAGACCTCATTTACTCTACACAATTCAGAGTGTAAAAGTTTATATGTAGAGCATATCTATTATATTGCAGAGCATATATATTAGCATATCTAGCATATCTATTATATTGCAGAACATGTAGAGCATATCTACTATATTGCTCTTCTCACAAAGGGTCTTATTACGCTCACTTTATATTTTTCAGGGCATTCGTTTTTTGCGTTCATTACGTCCCGTGTTTGTAGGCTTACGGAAAACACTAGTGGTTAATTTACCATCTCTACTATCCACTAGGACGTCTAAAAATGACAACGTTTTGTCAATGCTCTTTTCAAAAGTGAAACGTAAGACAGAGTTGTTCTCCAGACTAGCTATCAAGCTTTGTAAATGTTCATTGCTCCGCACTTCTACATAACAAAATGTCATCTACATACCTGCAGTAGGTCGAAGGCGCAAGATTGGTATCATTTAAAGCTTTGTTCTCAACAAAACACATGTAGAAGTTAGCGAAGAGTGGCCCCAGAGGCGAACTTATTGCCACACCTTCTTTTTGCAAATACAGTTTCCATCTGGGCCGCGAAATAGAGATTCGGTGGTGCAGGCACGTAACAGTTCCTCTAAGAGCGCTTTAGATAGCTTTAACGGAGGCAGTTCGTTTGCTACGTTTATCGTATACTTCATCAAGAATGATCTTGATGGTATCCTCGGCTGGAACGTTAGTGAAAAGGCTTCCACGTCGATAGACGCTATGTCGCCCTGTGGCCTCTTAGCCCGCAAGATATCTACAAATTCTTCTGATTCTATAAAGTGATGTGCTGGTATGTACGGTTTTATGAGTGTGTTAAGTCGCTTTGGCTAAGTTGTAAGTTTGAGTGTGAATCTGCGATATGATTGACCTTAACGGTTTGCCCGGCTTCTGTGTTTTTACATTGCCATATGCATAACCAGGAGAATACTCACCAGTTATTTTGACAAAATGTACACCGCCATTCACCGCATTAGAACTGACAATAACTCGATTCACTTTAGCCTTGAGTGCATCAGTAGGGTCTTTTTTGATAGGTTCAAACTTGCTTTCGTCTCCCAGTATGTCCTGCATTTCAGTATGTTAAGTCCAAGGTTTAGGAATTGGTGCTGCGCTTCGGTGAGATGCACAGAAGACAGATTGACGTAGCCGTGCAAAAGTCTCCAAGAAACTTTCACGCATATATGGCGGCGATCTCAAACTTCGTGAGAGCAAGCAAGGCTACGTCAATCTGTTTTCTGTGCATCTCACCGAAGCGCAGCATCAATTCCTAAACCTTGGACTTAACTGCCATACTCAATCGCCCACCAATTTGACTGAGAAGAAGGCGGAGTTAGAACTTCTCTACCAAGATGTTCTCAGACTTGAAAAAGATAAGAAAGTTGAAGTTAGGCCGAATTTGCGAAATGAGCTCATAGGTGAAGGCGCTAAACTACGGGGCAATTCGCAGAGAGCTAATTGACGAAAGAACTAAGAGAGACAGCAAAACAGCTCAGAGAAGATGAAAGAATTGTCATCCGGAAGGCCGATAAGTCTTCTGTTTTCGTCATCCTCGATCGCGATGAGTATTTACAGACAATTCAGAACATACTGGGAGACGAAAGCAAGTTTGCACCTATCAAAGAAGACCCTACTAATGCACTCAGGGCTAGTTGTCTTGTCTTTTTGTCTTTCAAAAAGTGAATCGTGCTATTGTCAGTGCTAATGCGGTGAATGGCGGTGTACATTTTGTCAAAATAATTGGTGAGTATTCTCCTGGTTATGCATATGACAATGTAAAATCACAAGCCGGGCAAACCGTTAAGGCCAATCATATCGCAGATTCACATTCCAACTTACAACTTAGCAAAGCGACCTAACACGTACGGTGGCGCTCGGCGCGCCGCGGCACCACGGCGCGTTCTCTCGCGGTGTAATGCGATACCCGCCCGCCCTGGGTCTGCCGCCCTCACATCATCACCCCATATTTATCTTTCCTCAACACCTAACGGCTACCAGAATTCGGCGGGACGGGAGGGCGGGAGGGCACGGGTTTTGTTAGTCCTCGAGTAACCGATGTCATTTTACAGCTTCAAACCAACCCAAGAGACGTTTTATTAGTGGATCGCCGGCTTAAACGCGAACATTTTGAGTATCCATGTGACGACGGTGGTCGTTGGAGCCGATTCAGTGGCTGTTAGCAGGGGCGGATCCAGGATTTTCTAAGGCAAGGGGCTTCAGGCCTGAGGGCGGCATATTTCCTCGGTGACGGGGGCGGCATGGTGCCTTCCGAGGGCGGCATAATGCGTTGTGAGGGCGGCAAGATGTCTTCTGAGGGTGTCAGGGTGCCTTCCAAGAGTGCTACGATGCTGTTGGTAGACGCAAGGGCGCCCTGGCGGCCTCCCGAAAACGCTACGGCGCCTTCGGCGCCGGCAAATCCTATACAAAAATGGCGCCGTTTTCTAAGGCAGGGGGCTTCAGCCCCTACGGCCCCCCTGGATCCACCACTGGCTGTTAGTTGTATTCTACTGGTCCATATTGCACTGGGCTACAAGTGGAATGATTCAAAACTGTACCAGTCTCTATCGAGCAAGGTGCATTGTGTATTTGAGTATGGTTACGTAAGCCGGTTTTTCTGGGAAATACGCACTGTCTCATTTTGAGCATCCATGTGACGACGGTGGTCGTTGGAGCCGATTCAGTGGCTGTTAGTTGTATTCTACTGGTCTATATTGCACTAGCTACAAGTGGCATGATTCAAAACTGTACCAGTCTCTATCGAGCAGGATGCATTGTGTATTTGAGTATAGGTACGTAAGCCGGTTTTTCTGGGAAATACACACTGTCTCATTAAAGAGCGCAAAAACGATTGGTGTGAGTGTGACATTGTTAGACTATGTTGATGAATTTCTGTTCAAGCAGCTTGCTGATCGGTCATGATAACCTGTTGTCAGATGTTCTGTCTTAGTCTTTGTAACAAATTGTCATGCACCTGTTCGGGCATCAATTAACCACATTTTGCAATGTTTTTTACTTCGTGTCACTTCAGGTCATGTCACCAGGTCGCATTAACCCTATTTGTAACAGGGGGGCGGATTCCGCCCCCCCCCCCCCTCATGTTTTTCGCAGATATCTCCAGAACGGCTGGGAGCAGGCCCATTAAATTTTGGGACTTTTCATGGCATTGAATACCGCATTTGGAGTCAAAATTTTGAGTTCTTAGCCTGAACAGAGGTGGTTCCAGGGTACAGTTTTGGGTGGGTTCGGAGGCGATATTTGGCGATAATACGGAAATGCGATCTTCACGGTTTCTTGGTAACTGCCTCAAGTATGAAGGAGTTACATCGGTTCACGGTGATTGCAACAAGTGAAAATTCGTTGATGTTAATGAAATATCATTAAAATTTCATGGCAGAGGCGGTTTCAGGGCCTTGAAAAGGGGGGTTTCCAGGAAGTATGCAATGTTTGGCGGGAAGCAAATAGAGCAATGTAAGGGGCATGTATAGTTATCAAGATGTAAAAGATAGCTTCTGCTTCCATTATTTGCATAATGTATTACATATAGAGTTTCAGGGGCGTGTTCAGGCACATACAAAGGGGGGTGACTGGCATGGTGATGACGATATGCCAGCGATAACGGCGCAATAGACGGTTAGCTTATAATTATATATGCACATATGAGGCCAGAAAAGGGAATAAAGTCATTTTTTGCAGAGGCGCGCTCAGGAATGGAAGAAAGGGAGTCATATTATTGCAAGGAAACTAAGAGGCATGGGCGAACAATGACATAACATACTGTAGTTTTCGGATGAAACACGCACCACAGGCTACTCTACCAACGATTATAAGATAATAGGCGAGTCCAGGTAGGGTAAAAAGGGGGCAAGCAATGTTAATTGAAGTTGTAAGTGAAATAGTCACTGTTGACTAGCTAGTATCATATTAGCGGATAATATACTTATCAAAAGGTATTGAGCCGTCCCAGTTTGGATCCTGGATACGCCTATGATGAAGTACAACATGCAAAAAGGAACTATCTACGATCAGTAACATATTTATAGTGCTGGGTAGCAACTTGTCTGCGGTTAATATTTTTTTTCCAATTTGACCTCCCTCTTTCACTAATCTGGTACCGCCTATGGCAAAAAATATGATTTATAACTGTTTTTTATAATGTCACAATCACATACCATTTCATTTATCAAAAAAAGAACATCAAAAAATGGTTTTATTACGCATTTACTTCACCCCCATATTGAGTGACCTGCACACGCCTATGATTTTTGAATTTGCAAACGTCACCCTCATATATCAATTTCCAATTCAATCTCTATAGATTCTTATTAGTTGTGTTAAAATCGGTCGATAAACATGAAAGCTATGTTGGATCAAAAATACCACTAAAATTTGTGGTTTTTGCCCCCCTGTTGCCCCCCTACCAAAAATTTAGATTTGTTTTATTATTTAGAAATGTAGATCGTATTGAGGAGAACCAAACATCGTTTCATTTTGAAAATCGGACGGGTAGATCTCGAGATCTCCGGGGGGGGGGGGGGCGGAATCCGCCCCCCCCCCCCCTGTTACAAATAGGGGTAGCCAGAAGCCTGTTACAAATAGGGTTAAATGACACCATCTCCCCCACAAATAGCATTCGTGCCCAGGCAACAGTGTTTGTCCCGAGCAGTTTTAAACTCACATAATTGAATTAGGCTTAAGTACCTACAAATCGCATATCTTGGATTTGTGTATATCTGTGACGTAAGGTCAGGTCGGTTCCGTGACCTTTCCATTATATGTCAATATGACAATATGCAAATCTCTCCCATTCAGAGAATACGCATTACATCAGACCAATTATTTCAGGATCATGTTTGTATAGCTCATTCTTGATAACCCTATGCAACTGTTGCTCAGTGACCCCTACAAGGTCGTCTTAGGTCAACTGAGGTCAAAACAAAACAAAGTGCTCCTTCACATTGGAAAGGAACGTTGAAGAATCGCACGCCCGGTTCCCGATCCAATAAGGGCGTCTTACTGGTTTGTAGGTACATACATATACTTACCGTATCTAAGCGAGGTCCAAAATCCCTACTCCAGCTGGCAAAACAGCTAAACACCCTGATAATATGTACCATATGCTCCATATGTACCGAAAATCTACTCACTAAAATCGTCATACCCAGATCAATGCAGACCCAGCTAAAACACGAAGGAAATATACGGGCTCCTACGGTTCCCATGGCCCAGCAGAAGCGAACATTTTTCCCGTCAGCAGGCAAGGCTACCGCCAGCGCGCACAGCCCGGCGCTGCCGGGCGAGCGGCTGAGACCCCGTGGGCGGCGGAGCGCCGCCGCGCCCGGCCCGTCAGTGCCGCCGCCGCGGCGGCGCCACTGACACTGTCGAGTTCCACTGTACACCACTCCACCGTGTTCAAGGGATGTCACTCAACTAGCGTTTCGTCGCACCACCGGCTATGGCGAGACATCTACCGGGCGATATTTGAACCAATAGTTCCCGGAAGGTAGATGTCCTCGGTGTTCTATTTTTGAAGGTCGCAAGCTTTGGCTGCCACTACTTTGTATGTGGCTGGATACCACGATTTTGGCTGCTGCTAGCTTGGTTCATGACGATGTTCCCTACCCGGGCGAAATTTGGATATCGCAAGCGTTGGATGGTGCTGTTTTGTATGGTACAAGGCACAAGCATTGAATGCTACAACTTTGAACGCTTCCATATACACCCCCCCCCCCCCTGGGTACCTACATAGTCTTTCTCAGTAATTTTGGGATAATATGCTGTACCTATTGTTGGATTTTAAATGTTATTTTATGAGAAACTTTACTAACATTTTAAGGTTTGTTCTCTTCTGTGCTCATATATGTATTAATTATTTTGTTATGATGGTTATTTAAAAATCCTTTGGTGATTTTGCGTACCGTTCACAGTATTTATTTACTTAGGTATGCACTTACTGGCAATGTTGGGGTTGTAATATTCATAATTGGGGTTATAATTTTTGAGGATGCAGTTGTAGCTACAACCCCAAATGTATATAAAGTTCGGCATGTGGTTGCAACATAGCATCGGCGGTCACTTCCAGACGAGCTTGTAAATGCCGCAGTGCGCCAATTTGCATTACATCCGCACTCTGCGACCGCTGAGTCTGCGATTTCACAGACGCAGCGATCGCAGAAATATGCGTCACACACTTCCCCATCCACACATTCCATGCCCCCCAGACCGGCCGGTGCTCGACGCTGATTGGTCTGATCGCAGCTGGACGCAGCGGTCGCAGGCTGCGACCGTGTACCGTGAACAGGGCTCTGGAGCCTAAACTATTAACAGCTTAAATTTGAGGAAATCAAGTGCGATTGCATTTTTTTTTCATGAGCTTTCGATTGCTTTTTTCGTTTGTTTCTACCTGTTTGGGGGTTTCCAGAGCAAAATCCTGTACTTGGAAAATTTGACATTTGATGACCTCTGGTGACCTCCAATATTGACCTGAGACAAATAATACCCGAAATAACTTCGAATGTTCTTGTGGAAAGATTTCAAACGCCCTTTTCCCGCGCCTTTCTAGCCCTTTTAGTTTTCGAGTTAGAGAGGGGGTCATTTTGACCTCCACTCCCCCCCCCCCCCACCAGGGCGAAGTTGTCTCAGAGGCCCACCGTTGCGCAGGTTAATGCACTCCTTTCCCGCAACTTTAGTTCCCAACAATAGAGTCGTGGTCTTTGTGTGGAAGGTGGTGAAGATAAGGTTGGAAGGTGTTCTTTCCACATTATCATTGAAGCAGAAATACGGGTCAGGAATGACGCTTGCAGAAAAATGCAGGCATGCTATCCTTCAAGACTGACTATATGCGCTGAACATCCGTTTGTCTCGACTTCCCCTGACCAAGTACTGTTACTGCTGCAGGCACCACCACCAGCACCAGCTTCTCACGGCGGGTGACGACCTCCACTTCGTCCCGCTCCGAGCGACGCCACCGGGTCTGACAGCCAGGCGGCTCCTCCTACCTGTACCGCTCCAACACGTCCCGCCGTGTGCGCACCTCTAGCTGAACGCCGTACCGGGACACCCACCGGGTGCATCACCAACTCAGCACCCCTCCCAGGCAACCACCACTCGACTAAATACCCTCCTATGACACCGATCACCCACAGGACACTATGACACCCACCGGGTGCACCATTCAACTGAACACCTTCCCATGGTACCCACCGGGTGCACCACCAGTGGCGCACGCAGGGTCAGCTGTCAAAGGGGTCAGCTGACCCCCCCGAAATTTCTGAGGGGCCAGTATTTCTGAGGGGCCCGGTCTTGGTCAGGCTCGATCGAGGTAGGGGCCCGGTGCTGGCAAAGGCGTGGCATGGGATGATGGGGCCCGGTCACAACAGGGCCCGGTCCTCGCATATTCTTGACACGGGCCCGTTTCTGGTAGGGGCCCGGTCTTGGTCAGGCCCGATCGAGGCAGGGGCCCGGTGCTGGCAAAGGCGTGATATGGGGCCCGGTCAGAACAGGGCCCGGTCATTGCATATTCTTGATACGGGCCCGTTTCTGGAAGGGGTCCGGTCTTGGTCAGTTCCGATCGATGCAGGGTCCCGGTGCTGGCAAAGACGTGGCATGGGGCCCGGTCAGGACGAGGGCCCGGTCACAACAGGGCCCGGTCCTCGCATATTCTTGATACGGGCCCGTTCCTGGTAGGGGCCCGGTCTTGGTCAGGCCTGATCGAGGCAGGGGCCAGGTGCTGGCAAAAGCGTGATATGGAGCCCGGTCACAACAGGGCCCGGTCCTTGCATATTCTTGATACGGGCCCGTTTCTGGTAGGGGCCCGGTCTTGGTCAGGCCTGATCGAGGCAGGGACCGGTGCTGGCAAAGGGCAGGCCTGACCATGGGCCCGGTCAGGACGAGGGCCCGGTCATAACAGGGCCCGGTCCTCGCATATTCTTGATACGGGCCCGTTTTTGGTAGGGGCCCGGTCTTGGTCAGGGCCGATCGAGGCAGGGGCCCGGTGCTGACAAAGGCGTGATATGGGCCCGGTCACAACAGGGCCCTGTCCTTGCATATTATTGATGCGGACCCGTTTCTGGTAGGGGCCGGTCTTGGTCAGGCCCGATCGAGGCAGGGGCCCGGTGCTGGGAAAGACGTGATATAGGGCCGGTCAAAACGAAGGCCCGGTCACAACAGGGCCCGATCCTTGCAAATTCTTGATACGGGCGTATTTGATATTGATACGTATTTTTTACATTATCCATTGTTGCTTCAGGAAATGGTTTATGGCAACTTGTGGCAACATGATGGTGGGCGCGAATGACGTAGTCGAGGCGCACTAAAACCCCAACGATGATGATGATGACATAACTACCGGGGATCGGACTGCCTAACCTGCCTAACCTGTAAAATATAATTGCTGTTGTTGTCATTTACCTGTCTAACCTGCCTAACCTGTAAAATATAATTTTTGTCGTCATTTACCTCATTTCGTCAAATTTACTCTCGACAGTTGCACCGCACATCAGTAGCACACGCACCTAAAATTCGCACATCAGTAGCACACGCAGTCACCTTACACGACATTGACAAGAAAATTACAATGTCTCAGGTCCCATGTTGTAGGGGGCCCGCTCAAAAACAAGTGACCGAAATCCGCGAAGTTTTCTAAAAACGGGTGGGGGCCCGCTCACAAGGGGGCCCGCTTTTAGGGCTCTGACCCCCCCCCCCCCCCCGAAATGGAATCCTGCGTGCGCCACTGTGCACCACTTAACTGAATATCCTTACATGACACCCATCAAGTGCACCACTCAACTGCATACTCTCCCATGACAACCAAAGGGTACACCACTCAATTCAGCACCCTCCCCAGACACCTATCGGGTGATCATCAGCAGCAATCATGTAAATAGAGGTCGTAGCCAACAGTCGGGGATCCAACGCCGTGGTTGTGACAGAGACTGATTACGCTGACTAACCAGACTGGGCATAGCGAATATCTATAAGCTCTCCAGTCATATGCTTAGGTCGCCTAGATGCTTCGCGTTTCGTGTCAACTGCCAATTGAAGATCAAAGCGTTCGGGACGGGGCATCGGTAAACATACTCAAATTTGTGTCTCTTGGGTTGCGTGTTTCGCGTAAACTCGTTACCAGTGTGTTTTTGTCGTGTTGTACTCACTAGGTGTTATGCGATGCTCGAACAGAGTAGTGCGAAGAAAGCTTGATATTCGCCTTCGAGGACACATGTGCGGAAACATTGTCCAGAAAGTGTTGTGCTAAAACGTTTTGTATCTTGCCAACACCCACAGCAACAAGAAGACGAATAACTCCATTAACACTTGCTTTCATCACTAGTTCAATTGCGAAAATATAAACCGTATATGACTATTTGTATTTGAATAGCGAAGGGTAGGCGTTTGCATGATGCATAAGAATTACAATGCGGATGGCGATTTACACAGAGCGAGATATCTAAAATACACAGCACAAAAATATTTGACATGTCTGGCGAGTCTTCTTTAATCTTACCGTCACCCTTGTCCAATAGAAACTCACGAGCGGTCATCGATACACAAGAGCAAGGAAAATCAGATTCGTGCATTGGTATGAGATCAAAAGGAGGGTAGATTCCAGTGTTTAAAATAGTCCACAACTAGTCACAACAAATAAAGACGACGTCCGTATTCCTGTTTCAGTAAAGTTGCTGAAATGACTAGATCGATGGATGTTGGAGTGCTTGTGAACCAAAACAGTGCTCGAGAATATCTGAGAGAAAAATACTATGGACATAATGATTGTGAACATAAAAACCACCCAAGACATCACTTTTTTTGCATTAACACACCTTAAAGGGATATTGCCACCTCCGGAGGATTTCTAAAAAGTAACTTACATGAATGGTGGGGATCAACAATCGTGTATGCTCAAGCTCAAACTTGCTCCTGCAGCACCTAAAGTAGGGTATCGGCATTTTTTCTCTGACTCCAAAACGTTGGTCCCAGCTGTGCTCAGTACTATATTCATGATGGCCACTCTCATCCAGTCTGGCTGTGAAGTTGGCGCCCGCCCAAAGCCGAAGCGTCCGAATTCGCAGAGACTTGACCTTGACAAGTATATCTGTGTTATAGTTTTATTCATGTTTTATTATGAAAGAGGCTATGGTTGTTGAAAATATAATTAACTGTATACGCATTTTAATTTTAAAGTGCACGGACGGAATGGTGATGTTGAGTTTGCAATATTCAAAAGCAAATCATAGTCCGCAAAGAAGTGATTCTAAATAGTGATGAGGCGACTCCAATTTTACGAATATGTGCCAATCATAAGTGGTGCAAATGGATTGTTTGATCTAATGGGGAGAGTTTCAGGAACCAAATTTTGCAGGTGAAATCGGACACCCTTAATCTACTGATACACACCAAAAACTCCATATTGGCCTGCGAGGTGGCAATATCCCTTTAAGGGTGGACACTAATTCTTAGGTCACTTCAGCGAAATTAAATAAAATGATCATAATTATGACTAGAACATACCAGACAAATTCGCGGACATAATATGAAACAAACATATGATTGTGTAACAAGAGAAATTGAAACAAAACAGACCAGTGGGGCTACAAGCTCCCAAACACGCACCGACGCCGGTCAAGAGCATCTCGTACACATGATAGCACAGTGGCGACATTTGAACATAGTTGGAATGGAAGCAGCCTTCCCAGCAAGGCGGGTGGCTCAGTACAGGCTGGTCTTCTTCATTATTCGCAGGAACTCGTCCTGGTTGATCTCGCTGTCACCGTCCAGGTCTGCTTCTTCAATCATTTCCTGGAAGGCAAGGTCATAAGGACAACATTCAGTTTTGCTTAATTTGGAGACCAGCCAGGTCCCTCTACACCTCGAAATCCCCACGTCTTTGAGCATGTAGTCACCTGAGACTCGTGACTTGACCCGTGACATTTTGACTTGCAACAGGACCTACACAATGACAACAATATTGACAACATATTGAGTGTTAAAGAAGGGAAGAACATCAACTGATTATGATGGAGCTATGCCACGGTACTTCTCCCAGGACTATTTACGCATAAATTCGGAACCCTTTGGAAAGACAAACACGCATCCACAAAACAAACCTGCAGCTCTTCGTCGGTGAGATTCTCTCCTAGCTCTTCTGAGACGCGCTTCAGGTTCTTGAATGAGATCTTCCCGGTTTCATCATCGTCGAACAGACGAAATGCTTTCAAAATTTCCTCCTTTGTATCCTTCTCCGCCATTTTAGACGTCATCAGAGCCAGGAAATCATCAAAACAGATTTTACCTGCCAGAAACATAAACCCGATGTCGATTATCACAAAGTAGTCAATCTGCTGCAACAAGCAACAAAAGACATGCATGGATAGCAGGTCTCCCGGATCACGATAAGCAGTTTCCATGACACATTTTACTGATCAAATCAAGAACATCGAACACTTACCAGAGCTGTCCTTATCGACTTCTGCGACCATTTTCTTTATTTCTTCCTTTCGAGGCTCGAACCCCAGTGCTCTCAGAGCAACCTGTATATAAGATTCATGTGGTAATTTTTGCAATATGAGTTAGGTTAACGAGCAATGCCATGATGAAAAGGATAAAAGATTATTCATGATTAGACCATTTTTTTTTACAAACAGTGATCGAGGAGTTAGTGCGTCGCAACAACCACGGATGTATGGCTAGGACAAATTAAAACAAGATGGATAGATTATGGAACCAAACACTTGGTTTAATGGGCTTGGTATCTAATGAATGAATGGTCATTTCAACACTGGTGATTTGACTCACTGAAGAAGATTTAAGGCCTATTCTTACACCACACCAAAGCAATAATTGTGTATGCCATTTGACGCAGACACACCTTTAAGTCCTTGGAATCAATTGTTCCAGTTCCTTCAGTGTCAAATAAATCAAAAGCTTCTCTGATGTCTGACTTCTGTTCTTCATTCAGATCCAACTTTGGACCAGATGACTTTTTCTTTGACTTTGTTCCTGCTGACTGAAAGGAGGAGAAATGTGTCACCAATGAGCATATCAAGTGATCATCTGGAAAGCCTTACAATGCCAGACAACAAACGTTGAAGTATTTAAAGTGTTGTTGATTGTCATTTCAACAAGATTTTGTGCTCAAATAAACTTTTCAAATTATGAAAACATTAAGTAAGACTTTAGGGTCATACTTTGTTCGTTACTTTTACTCAGGTTAGTTTTATATTTTTCGAAGTTTTCAAGAGTATTAAAGTGTAAAAACAAATATTTCAGCGCTCATTGTGGCGCCTTCCTCAGTGAGTGAAAACATTTCCAACTTGTTATTTTGCAATAATTCGAATGATTTAGTGGCATTAGCAGAACTACCATTAAATCAGAAAAAGATGCTTCCTCTCCTCTTTCCAGTTTGTAGGAGCCCATCATGACAAAACAGATATACAGAACAGGTCACTTTATGTTCAAATCATCATCACATTTATTTTGCATCACATGCAGTGACACACTCAAATAGCATTGGTCAATGTGAAGACATCACTCCACAAAAGAGAGCATTACCATATTATATACATTAAGCATTATTTACATATATATGATTTTATATCCATTTTAGCTCAGTGTTTTATCTTTTATGTATACATAACTACTGATGATGATATTAACTGCATGGACACTGATGCAGATTTCACATGCCTACACACTGACAACATATATAAATGCCATTACACATATGTGTACATTATCAGCATGTATTATATTTAGCTATAAGTCATACTAACAGAGGATGTAGAATGCAAGAAAGATCAGGGCCTCGTTTCATCAAACTTTTGGCGTAACTTACGAAATGCGTGAGCTACACATCAAAAGCTACGCACCTACTACGTAAAAGCTACGTAAATGAGTCCATTTAACCAGGGTGCCGTCGGAGTTCTTTACGCCGGCGTAGTTTTCGTAGCTGGCGTAAAATATCAAGGGTGTTTAAACATTTAAAGGGAAATAATGACCTTTTTCCACAAAAATGGAGTTAGCACTTGAAATCGCCAGACGAGACCAAAATATATTGTAAATTCATCACATTTGCATGAAAACTTTCCTACCGAAAGATATTTCAAGTTAAAGTTGATAAGCGTTCCACACTTTTAACGACCGGTACTTGCAAGTACTTTTGGTCCTCATCAAACTGCGGGCTTTTCCCGTATTGCTTTTTACGCAATGGAGTGGAAAATATATTGTGCGTTCTGCTTGTTGTGATTATATGCCCGGCGATCTTCTAAAACTAACAGCGATTGGAAAAAGTGGCAATAAAATCGGAAGCTCATCGATGCACATCAACGGCGGCATAGTTAGTGGTTGCGACACTCAATTTTTGAAAATAAATTCATTTGTTTTCAACATTAGGAGTAGTGTATAATTTGTCTGTGGCTGTATATAACACTATGCTTTATATTAACATGAAAAATAATAATTTTTCCCCAAAAAACTAACAAACAATAACACAAAACTGGCAATTAAATCGGAAGCTCATCGATGCACATCGACGGCGACCTATTTAGCGTCGGCGATTTGTTTACAAAGCATTGTCATGCTTCTCGGCGCACTTAAAGGGAAATAATGACCTTTTTCCACTAAAATGGAGTTAGCACTTGAAATCGCCAGACGAGATCAAAATATATTGTAAATTCATCACATTTTGCATGAAAACTTTCCTACCGAAAGATATTTCAAGTTAAAGTTGATAAGCGTTCCACACTTTTAACGACCGGTACTTGCACTATTTCTGACCTTTTGTCAAGTACTTTTGGTCCTCATCAAACTGCGGGCTTTTCCCGTATTGTTTTTTTTACGCAATGGAGTGGAAAATATATTGTGCGTTCTGCTTGTTGTGATTATATGCCCGGCGATCTTCTAAAACTAACAGCGATTGAAAAAGTGGCAATAAAATCGGAAGCTCATCGATGCACATCAACGCGGCATAGTTAGTGGTTGCGACCCTCAATTTTTGAAAATCGATTCATTTGTTTTCAACATTAGGAGTTGTGTATAGTTTGTCTGTGGCTGTATATAACACTATGCTTTATTTTATCATGAAAAATTATAATTTTTCCCAAAAAAACTAACGAACAATAACACAAAACTGGCAATTAAATCAGAAGCTCATCGATGCACATCGACGGCGACCTATTTAGCGTCGGCGGTTTGTTTACAAAGTCATTGTCATGCTTCTCGGCGCACTTAACCATCTCGGCGCACTTGGCGAGTTGTTCCTGATTAGTATACCCAAGTCCCGTAGCAGGCTTTGTTAATGACGTCACTGGTGCCATTCTTGTGTAGCATTGCA
This sequence comes from Chirona hameri, assembly GCA_036785665.1. Lineage (NCBI taxonomy): Eukaryota > Metazoa > Arthropoda > Thecostraca > Balanomorpha > Balanidae > Chirona > Chirona hameri. The sequence goes on from JAXIVJ010002251.1 coordinate 16,728, forward strand.
AAATATATCTGATTTCGAGTTGAAAGCTAATTAAAGACTTATTCAAATTATTGTTTTTAAGTTTGAATTTTCTTGTTAATCATTATTAAAGGTATTTTATCACTGTATTTCATAGTAGTTGACACTTCAGAAACTTCTGACGTAATAATATTGTATCCAATATGCATTTCCCTCACCTTTTGCTATTGTGGCGCAGTGCCGAGTGCTTTGCGAATACTAGCTTGCCTGGGGTTCAATTCATTCCGCTCTTATTTTATTCGAGTTGGTATAGTTTGCATGTTGTTGTTATTCATGACTTATACTGATAGTCAGTCATGCATCACGGATGCTTCACGGATTGCTTCACGGATCAGAGTGCTGCTCGAACGCACGCTAGTAGCGCTTTCGTTCTCCATGGCAACCAGGCGTGAGCCAATGAAAAGCCAGAATGTATTCCCTTTCTGGCTTTTGATTGGCTGACGCCTGGTTGCCATGGAGAACGAAAGCGCTACTAGCGGGTGTCCGAGCAGCGCTCAGTTTGATCGGAAATGTCACAGAGCCTCCACAAATGCCGCACTCGATGTTAACAATGGTAGGGAAGGACGAATTTGTCAATGACCTTCATGAAGTACACAAGGTACTTGTTTTGTATTTTTTCCAAACTTACAACTTTGAATTTGGGAATAATTTTATTTAATTCTTAAATTTAAATAAAATAATTTTAAAAACATAACGGTAGCCTAAGAAATTGTTGCTAACAAAATCAAAAGGTCATTATTTCCCTTTAACCATTGTGGCGAGTTGTTGCTAGTAGCGCTTTCGTTCTCCATGGCAACCAGGCGTGAGCCAATGAAAAGCCAGAACGTATTCCCTTTCTGGCTTTTGATTGGCTGACGCCTGGTTGTCATGGAGAACGAAAGCGCTACTAGCGTGTGTCCGAGCAGCGCTCAGTTTGATCGGAAATGTCACAGAGCCTCCAAAAATGCCGCAATCGATGTAAACAATGGTAGGGAAGGGCGAATTTGTCAATGACCTTCATGAAGTACACAAGGTACTTGTTTTGTATTTTTCCCAAACTTACAACTTCGAATTTGGGAATAATTTTATTTAATTCTTAAATTTAAATAAAATAATTTTAAAACCATAGCGGTAGCCTAAGAAATTGTTGCTAACAAAATCAAAATGTCATTATTTCCCTTTAAGTATATTGAAAGTATCATTACCGAGCGGGCGCGAAGCGCCCGTGAGGTTTCTCGTCAACTTACTAGACACATTTACATTTGAACCGGCCCGACCCGGCCATACAGACGTTTTTTCGGAAACTAATAACTTTGCAACCACTGCTCCGATTGAGATAAGGTTTTCACCATTGGACAGGACCATCAAATCAATTTTGATTGTGTTATGGTGCGTCTGATAGGGGTGGTACCACAGCGCGTGGCACCCGCAGACGTCGACATGAACCAAAATCATTCTTGATCAAAAATGGCTTGATTTATCTACGCATTCGTTTTTTTATACGCTGAAGCATGCATCCGCTCAGGACGTACTGCTTTTTGGCGGATTCGAGAAAGTAGATCATGTACAATTTAATACAACTTAATTTTTATGTTGGTATGCATGGAGGCCTGGCAATTTTTATGGAGGACTAAAAGGACTATGGTTACTACCACGTGTGTTCCCGTACCGTTTCATATTTCAAACCTGTTTTAGCTTTACCAGTGCGCGCCCGCTCGGTCATCGCCCAAAAAGGCGTTTTACTGGTAATACACATTTGTTCCCAATGAAAATGTTTAAGTTCGAATAGCACAATTTTTTTTTTAATTGTAAAATAAATCATGTAAAAATATACAACTTTCTAGTAAATAAATCAAATACATTTTGTGACCCAGGCGTAAGCCATTAGAGCTGCTACTTTCGCGCCCACATGTCCGGTCAGGTATACTATAAAGCCCGCAAGTATGTATGTTTTGAAGAACGCTCTCGTTGTGATTCTCGTTTTTGTTTTTATTGAATAAATGCGTTACTAGTTGATAAGATGCATGATGTTTTAATTACAAGTTAACCGTGATGACGATATTGGCGATAGAATCACTAACAGAAATCCTCGTCTAAAAAAAACTTTTCGGGCATATTGCCTGCACGCAACGCAAGATGGTGCGAGGCCGACTTTCTTTATAAGTGCCTGTAACCGTTACCGGCTACCAGCAAGACTATTGCACGACTGTTAGGACTGTATAGTTGTTAGATCATGATGCAGTGACGGCGCCCCTCCGGCCAGTGACGGCGCCCCTCAGACTCAGACGTATATTAACCCTATTTGTAACAGGGGGGGGGGGGGGGGGTGGGCGGATTCCGCCCCCCCCCCCCTCTCATGTTTTGTCGCAGATATCTCCAGAACGGCTGGGAGCAGGCCTATGAAATTTTGGGACTTTTTATAGAATTGAATACCGCATTTGGAGTCAAAATTTTGAGTTCTTTTCCTGAATAGCGGCGGTGCCCTGACCAGGGCACAGTTTTGGGTGGGTTCGGAGGCGACATTTGGCGATAATACGGAAATGCGATCTTCACGGTTTCTTCCTAACTGCTTCAAGTATGAAGGAGTTACATCGTGATTGCAACAAGTGCAAATTAGTTGATGTTAATGAAATATCATACAAATTGCATGGCAGAAGCGGTTTCAGGGGCTTAAAAGGGGGGGGGGGGGGTTCCAGGAAGTATTCAATGCTTGGCGGGAAGCCAATAGAGAGATGTAAGGGGCCTTTGTAGCTATCAAGATGTAAAAGATAGCTTTTGCTTCAATTATTTGCATAATTTATTACATATAGAGTTTCAGGGGCGTGTTCAGGCACATGAAAAGGGGGTGACTGGCATGGTGATGACGATATGCCAGCGATAACGGCGCAATAGACGTTTAGCTTATAATGATATATGCACATATGAGGCCAGAAAAGGGAATAAAGTATTTTTTGCAGAGGCGCGCTCAGAAATGGAAGACAGGGGGTCATATTATTGCAAGGAAACTAAGAGGCATGGGCGTACAATGACATAACATACTGCAGTTTTCGGATGAAACACGCACCACAGGCTACTCTACGAACGAGTATAAGATAATAGGCGAGTCCAGGTAGGGTAAAAAGGGGGGTAAGCAATGTTAATTGAAGTTATAAGTGGAATAGTCATTGTTGACTAGTTACTAGTTAGTATCATAATAGCGGATAATATACGTATCAAAAGGTCTTGCGCCGCCCCAGTTTGGATCCTGGATACGCCTATGATGAAGTACAACATGCA
>JAXIVJ010002251.1:35000-114306 GCA_036785665.1 Chirona hameri
TGCTGACAGCAAAACGAACTGGGATGCTGTTATCTCCGTAACATGTTGACTCACATTTGTGACGTCAGAAGCCTATTCGGTTTTGACCAATCGACTAGCTTGATTGAGAGCTGGACCAGTATGGATAGCCGTTAGCTCCCTTGTACCCGTGACGTTTGCCATTCACTCATAGAATAGTAGCGAGTAGTAAAACTACATCCTTTGTCATTGTTTGTTGGTGACGCACACGCGGCGCACACGTGAGTTGTGATTACTGATTATTGTGGGGTTGATCTCACGGTGGGTATTTTTTTAGTAGCATTGAAATAATTTTAATTATATGATATGAAGGCCAGTTCGTGATTTGAAATGTTATTCGGTTGGAGAGCCAGACTGGAAAAAAAACCCACTAAAAGTGACTCATTTTACATGGACACATTTCCTGGTTATGACCGCCAGGCCCCATGTTGATGTAACGGTTTTCTGACATTGTTCTGAATTGTTTAGGTTTAGGTTTATATAGTGGGCTTTAGGTAGACTGGGTCTATTCAGGGTCCACATCATGGAAGTGGTCAGGACTAGTGGTTGTCGGTCAGCGCCTTTGTACTGCGGCCCAATGTCGGTCGAGACGATTTTTAAAGCTGTTGACAGTAGGGGCTGAGCTGACTTCTGCTGGTAGTTGGTTCCATGCAGTCACCACTCGATTTGCGAAGAACTTGCTGCGAGGTTTTAGGTTACATCTTCTGACTTCCAGCTTCAAGCTGTGTCCCCTAGTCCGAGTATCCTCACACAGCTTGAAAAATTGTGTGTGGTCTACTGCTACTTTATTTGTCAGCAACTTGTATGTCTCGATTAGGTCCCCTCTCCTTAGTCGGTCCTCGATGCTTATCAGATTTAATCTCTTCAGCCTTTCTTCGTATGTCCAATGCTTGATTCCTCGTACAAGCTTTGTTGCTCGACGCTGGACTGATTCGAGGACCTTGATGTCCTTCCTAAGGTATGGGCCGACCGCCTGTATGTAGTACTCAATGTGGGGACGAACATAGGTAGTATACAGTACTCTGAAGCTGGAGACCCTGAAGTTAGGAAAAGCCATCCTTAGTTGACCTAAGGTAACATGGCAGGCTGATGGCAGGCAGGCTGAAAGCATGGCAGGCTGATGCTTTCTTGGCAGCTATTTGGCAGTGTGCGGTAGCCTTGAGCGTATCAGCTACGTGCACACCGAGGTCGCGCTCAAGCTTGCTTTCATCTAGCTTCTCACTTGAACCGCTTGGCTGCTTAATGTTGTATTTATGACAGGGGTTTGAACGGCCGACATGCATCACCTTGCACTTTGAAGTGTTAAATTGCAGGAGCCAGTTCTCCGACCAGTTCGCTAAGATGTTCAAGTCTTCTGGCAGAACTTGGACGTCTGAGATGCTCTTGATGCCTCGGAAGACCTTTGCATCATCAGCAAACATCTTGATGTCGCTCTTGGTCAGTTTTGGTATCTCATTCACATACAGTACAAAGAGTACTGGGCCCAAAACTGACCCTTGAGGCACACCACTGGTCATTTTCACAGGACTTGACGCACTGCTACCTACTGTCACTTCTTGCCATCTGTCACTCAAAAAGTTGTCCATCCATGTCAAGACTTGACCCTTCAGCCCATAAGCACTGAGCTTCCTAAGAAGACGCCTGTGTGGCACAGTGTCAAAAGCCTTCCGGTAATCACAGTACACAATATCTATTGGTATCCCATCATCAACAATGTTTGTCCATTTCTCGAAGGTTTCTAAGAGGTTTGTCAAGCATGATCTCTTCCTCATGAACCCATGCTGGTGGACAGACATCAGTTCATGTAGTTCCAGGTGCTCTGTAATATGTTTTCGGATTATCTGCTCCAGTATTTTGCATGGTTGGCTAGTTAAACTAACTGGCCTGTAGTTTTCTGGTTTCTTTTTTCCTCCCTTCTTGTAGATGGGCACAATTTTAGCAAATTTCCATTCCTTTGGTAGTCTACCCTCTTTAAAGGAAATAGTTCACCTTCGGATTTTTTTTTAGAACACGATTTTATTATATTTTTTAATACAGTTTCTTTTTTTCTTTTCAAAAATGGTCCTACATCGCGCCAATTCAGGACAGAAGGTCGTAAATTATTAATGTTATGGTGTGCGTTATTGGTCTGCGCATGCTCAGACCAGTGCTGGCACTCTCAGACGGTACGGTATATCATATATGCGCCGCATTCCTTCGCCAAAAAGTCAAATATCTTCGGCTGGAGAGTCTTTTCAGCCAAGAAAAGTTGCAGATAAGGATTTCTCAACACGGGCTACAAAACTGCTATTTCAGTTCAAAATCCCATGTTGAAGGTGAACTATTTCCTTTAAGTGATTTCCGGTATAGTAGGCAGAAGGGGTAAGCTAACTCACTGGCACATCTCTTTAACAAGATAGCGGGGATACCATCTGGTCCAGCAGCTTTTGTCTCATCCAGTTGACTAAGTTGGCTTCTAACTTCACTAGGGGTGATATCAAAACTGTGCAGTGTATCTTTTGGCAGGACTTGTTCTGGAAACTCTGGCAGGTCTCCTTGTCCCTCCTCAATAAATACTGACTGGAAGAATTTATTTAAGTGTCAGCAGCTTCCTTATCTGTTTTTGTTAATTGACCCTCACCATCTTCTAGCACACTCACTTTTGGTCTTGTTCTCTGTTGTAAACGAATATACTTGTACAATGCCTTGGGAGCATTCTTCACATTCCTGGCAATGTGTTCTTCATATTGTGAGCGTGCCTCTCTGATTCTTTGTGTTGTTTTGTTCCTCTGTGTGGTGTATAACTGAAAGTCTTCTGGCTCCTTTGTTCTTATGTACCTTTTCCACAGCTTGTATTTCTGCACAACTTCTTTTGTTAAGCTGCGGTTCCACCATGGTTTGTCTGGTCTGTGGGACTTCCGTGGTACCCAGATGGGTATGTGCTTTTCTAAGTTTATATTGATCATGTTCTTGATGAACCCCCAGGCTCCTTCTACATCCATGTCTTGGAGTTGGACCAGTCTACTTGATTCAGGTTTGCCTGTATCTCCTGATACTCTCCTTTTTTGAAGTTTCTTCTTCCATTGTGAAAGAAGTTTTCCTTTGCTTGAGTGGTGTTACCTTTTAGAATGTATTTCCATTTCAGTACGACATGGTCACTTTTGCCAACAGGATCCGTCATCTCCATGTCATCTATCACTGAGTCCTGACTACTGAAGACTAAGTCCAGCTGCGACGGATTTTGGCCAACCTTGTACCTAGTCAGACATTCAACCTTTTGTTGCCAGTACAAATCTTGTGTTGCATTGAAGAATTGGGCTTGGGGTGAGTCTGGTGGTCCTTCTACCAATCCTTCCTCCCAGTTGATCTGGGGAAAGTTAAAATCCCCCATCACAATTGCTGGTACTGAACCCCCTTGTCTTGTTTGGAAAAGTAAGTCAATCAGTCCCTTATTACTCATGTCAGGATTGTTAGGGGGTCTGTAACAAACCCCTACTAAGAGTTTTTCAATTCTTGTTAATCTGATATAGCACCAGGCAGCCTCTTTAAATTCATCATTGTTAAGATTATCACATTCTAACACTTCAAATTTCTCATGTACAAGTAAGAGTACTCCACCACCTCTTTTATCATCCTGTCTGTTATATCAGATTGCTGGATGATATCCTTCAATATTAAGTTTCTCTTTCATCCAAACCTCTGTGACACCAATCACATCAGGCTCATCAATTTTCAATCTCCCTTCAAACTCATCTAACTTGTTGCGTAAGTTGCTTGCATTTGTGTACCAGAACTTAATAAATATTTTGCCCTGCTTGCTTCGTTCCTCAGATTCTATTGTTCCTCCTTTACCTAGTTTCCCCTGTTCAGTTTGCATCAAATGTTGTTGTCCTGAAAAAGAAAATGTGTGCTTAGGTAGGTATACATTGCTTTTCTGCATGAATGCATAGGTACTTACCAAGAATTGTCAGCACATTTTGATCTGGGGAATTTAGTTTTGTAGTTTATCATTCATCATTATTCATCAGTATATCAGTATTTATTTTTGGCCTACCATCAGGTTATTTTTGTACTCTTTGTTTGCGAAGATATGTACTCCTCCACCAACGAAAAAAAAGTAGAATTCCCACCCTGTCAGACACCACTTGACCTTGACCTGTCAAATTTTTAAGTTGAACTAACCTGGTCAACTCGAATATGATTCAAAGCGCCTTGATGAGACGAACATGATGGCGTCAAAATGATTGCCTTATCTTTATGAGGTAAAAGTTATCTGTGAAATACAGTTTTGCCAAAAATAACCATTTTTGGACTTCGATGACCTCTGGAGCCTAAACTGTTGACCTGAGGTAAAATGTGAGGACACCTCAGCGATAGGATTGTTCAAGAATTTATATTGCTCTTTTTTGTTCCTGGATGTCATAGTTCCCAAGATATTTGGGGGTTTTCAAAGGGAATTCCTAAAAAATGGAAAATCTGACCTTTGATGACCTCTGGTGACCTAAATATTGACCTAAGCCAAAACAGGACTGAAATAGTTTCAAAATGATTTTGTGAGCTTTCAAACAGTAGGTCGAAAGGTGAAGGCAAGGTAAAGGTAGATAGGTAATCACGCCAACAGTCGTCAGACAAAAACGTACATATTTATAACATTCCGCTCATGATTGCCCCCAGGAATCCAAATGATTTTTCCATAATTTACTTTTTGCCAGTCCTAAAACTGTCATAGAAAATAAGTGCAAGGTATTGGAAGAATCAATATTGTTCATTGTTGTACCATGACAATTCATTTTCTGTGGACATCAGCTAATCACCCAGAAAACAATGAGTTAATGCCATGGGACCTCCAAGCCATCGTTCTCTAATGTTGTCACTGACCATAAGGTCAATGCTATTGTCTAATGCTATTGATCACTATTGTCAACAGTCCACACAATCCTCATGTTGCAAAGAACACAGCCCATCTTAACAGCTAGCACCATCAACTCAGTTGGGCAAACTACGGGGAGGCAATCAAAAAGTTGATCGATCAAAAAGTTGATCGAAGTGGGTGGAGCAATGCCCTTATAAGGGCATGCTTGCAGACCTTCAGTAACCCGTCAATATTTGAATAATCAAGCGATGAAATAAACCCAGAACCACAGAATCAGCAAGTAAAAATATGAAACTATGCAGATTATATGAAAGCTACTTAAAATAAAAAATACATGAACGTGCATTCAATGATCTACGGCAATCAACAAATTGATTACGGGCATCTGAAAATTACGGCGGCGATCAACTTTTTGATTGTGCAAACAGCTGGCTAATCAATATATTGATTATGTTAACTTATACTGAAAATGTTATAATGCTAATGTTAATTTTATTGTTAATGTTATACTGGAAAAGCAAGCTGAAATCAAATAATATTAATAATTAATCCAAATGGAATCATCTGATACATAATTAGTTCACTAGGAAGCATAACGAATGACCTCGATTTGATGAATTTAGGAAATACTTTTTATTTGTATTCAGAAAGACACAAAGACACAGTCAGTGGATACTGGAACAACACTATTTTTGTAGATCAATAATTTTTCTTTCTTTTCTAACAAACATATGATGTACATAGGCTTTCTTTCGATGTACATGACACGTTTTAGTGTGGGGATGTACCAAAAACAATCAAAATATTGATTGCATGCCCATATTAGGGCATTGCTCCGCCCACTTCGATCAACTTTTTGATCAATCAACTTTTTGATTGCCTCCCCTAGTTTGCCCAACTGAACTGGGGTTGTTGCAGCAGTTGGCCACCAGGGACCAATAGTGAGCCAGGGTGTTGACGTTGCAAGCAAATAGTGCTGCTATTTTTTTCTTCTTTCTAACTAAATAAATATACATTTAGCATTTAATATTTAACTGGAACCACTTGCTTGAAACATCATCACACCCTGGCTCACTAGCGGTTCCTGGCGGCTAACTGCTGCAACAACTCCAGTTGATAGTGCTAGCCATCTTAACCATGTTCGACACTGGACCCCTTTGCAAGTTTTTTTTCCTGAGTACAAATATGATACAAATTTAACATGAATGATGAATGTTGGACTTACAAGCCAAATATTCAACAAATATTCAGTTAGCATAAATACGTATTTGATTTAACTTACCATTTTTGTTTTTGTTTTGCAAGATCAAGATTGGGGTACGGAAAAGGAATCTGCTAACAAGCGTTAATCAATGAAAGAAAATTGAAACAATGGGGGTGAATATATTTTGATGATGCTTCAAGAAATTCGATAATTATAAAAATGCACTATTTCCCAGAAAACTAGCTGCAAACGCTATTCTCCTGCAATTATCTAACGCGTCACTCGACGTCTGACCAAGCCCGTACCAAGGCCGTATATACCAGGTAGAATCATCCCAGTGCACAGCTTTCTGCGCTGGGTTCCAGATGACGTCATTGGGGGTACACCCTACAACAACAAACAACAACAATATTTATTTTCATAACGATGATGGTACAGACATTCAGACTGGTTATTGATTCAACTTTTTTGGAACGATTCAATCATGATTCATTTTGGAATCTGAATGATTCAATCACCGTTCGATTCACGGATACAATTTTGAGAATTGATTCCTTCTGATTTAAAGAATCAAAACAAATATTTAAATTGATTCACATTTGATTCAACATTTGAATATATGAGGTGAATTTATGTCAAATCAATAACAATGAAAACATGCATATATATGATCATTAAAACATTGGTACAGCAATAGTATTTCAGTATAATTTAATGTAGCCACGGCCCACGGGGACTATTTGGACAATTTACCAGTGTACTTGAATCGTTAAATCTTTTGATTCAATCCGCCTTGATTTGATGCGGGTTTTGATTCAATCACGATTCATGAATCAAAATATCTGGTGGTGAATCAATTATGTTTTGATTCAATGAATTTTGATTGAACGATTCCAATCGATTCAATCAGTGTCGAATCAATAACCAGCCTGCAGACATTGTCCAGGTGATGGTGCAAAAGCTTGAGCTTAATTCTGGGAACCAACACCTGGTCAAAGTGCGAGAAAAAAAAGTGGTTCAGTTACCACGACCAGTGAGGAGTGGGCCAGTTAGCAATGCAAATAAGGGATGAGGGATAAGCTGGTGCAGATTCGTGGATAAGACGTTTAAAGCTGGGGGGCTAATCTTCTCCTGCCAGGGGGAAAAAGAGGGACGGAGGTGCGCATGCGCGACGAATGAAGGCATATTGACACATTGTTGTATTATGCCAAGCCACCTGTGGGCTACCAGATTCATTGTGATTCATTTCATTGTGACATACCGACCAATGGGAAGGCCGGATTGTCCTAAGTTAGAATGGCTGATCAATCAAAATCGCATACTGTCCTAAGTTGTGCGTGACGTAGGCTCTTGAAATGTTTATCAAGGTATATTTAATGGAGGTAGGGATGTAAGGATTTTAGTCACGTGACTTCCTCAGTTATTTTGTTTTTGTCATAATGTGATGGCTATGGCTATGGCTATTGCATAATGGATTTAAAAAACAATGCATATACATTATTTTTGTTTTGGACATCACGACCGCCGAAGCGGATCCCTCCGGTGTGGTTGGGCCGCGTACATTGCAATGTAAACTTGCAATCAGTGAAGACCACGCAATAAGTCCCTTGTTAATGGTCTTAACAGCGATTTGACCCTAAACTAACCTAACCTAACCTAACGCCGCCATTAAGTCCGATCGGGTCGGCCTACTACTCGTAGCCATTAATTCCGATCGGGTCTGCCAACCGCTCGTAGTCCGATCGGGTCGGCCTACGATTCACTCGTAGCCATTAAGCCCGAGCGGATCGGCCTAAGATTCGCTCGTAGTCATGAAGTCCGATCGGGTCGGCCTAAGATTCGCTCATAGCCATTAAGACATAGACAGCCACATAGCCATTATTTTGGGGTCTTCACTGATCGCTAGTTTACATTGAAAATAACGCGGTTTGGCCCAAGGAATCGCAGTCAGCTGATACTCACATAGCTTTAAATGGAGATTTTGCAGATGTTAACAATTATTATTTAGGTACTAAATGACTTTGCAGGTGGAATCATGACCCGGGTATGGATAGAGGATAGAACAAGGTATTTTGTATCACCAAGCGGTAGCTTTTCCCGCCTTATATTTTTCACCAGACGGTCTAAATCACAGCCAACAAATCGCACGCGTTCGGATAGAGCGGTTCTGGAGGTGGTATCACTGGTATCACAATAGGACCTTCAATGTGCGTCGTATTATTTGTTGATTATTTGCATCTAAGGCGGTCTGAAACTCAGCGGCGCAACCAGGGACTCGTCTAACATGTTAACTGGGCGGGGGAGGTAAACACCCAGTCCCGGCCCCAGCCCCCTCCCCTTCCCCCAGTCAAAGCAACATTCAATTCAACTCTGGGCAATGGGGATCCGGCATAACGCGACCCCCTCCCCCGTGAACACCCCACTGCCCCCCCCCCCCTCAAATTTACTTAGACGAGTCCCTATGCACAACCAGGGGGCGGGCTAAGGGAGCACGTATCCCCCTCCCCCGTCACGATAGTCCCCGAAGGCTGGAAGCCGAAGGCACCCCTTTTGAGTTCTTGAGTGCATGTGGCGCCCCTCGAGTCATCAGTGCCGGCGGAACCCCTCTGGATCGGAAATGACGACGCCAACAGCCGCCCCCTTCCCGTGTCTTCTAGTTGCTTGCCTGCTGATACTGATATGTGCTAGGTAAGCCTGACAGGTACAATGAAGTCAATTATTCAAGACGCACATTCAGACGCACATTCACTACAGCCGAAGATTGCTAACGGCCAACTTCCTCGACAAGTTAGTGCAGTCATACGGTTGGAATAATGTATTCGCGTGAACATCCGCCCCGAATGTGCCCCTCATTTCACACCTATTACAGTAGGTAGAGCGCGACGCCAAACAGAAACGACAGACTCCGGAAGGCGTGGAAGCTGCCAGTGAGGTTCTCTACGCGGTTCATGGCGACATACATAAAGGTCGTCGGCACCACGCCGGAGCTGAGTGTGTAATAACGTGCCGCTATGTAGCCAGTAGGCACAGCTAGCAGGCAGCCGAGGCGAGCTGTGGTCGAGGCCGGGCCGCACCAAAGCCGGCACCAGCGCCTACACCCACTCCCGAGAGGGCCACACCTCGGCCCAGAGCACCATCGCGCGGTTGACGGCACGCAGCTACAGCAGGTTCGACCGCACCTGGTCCAGCAAGTAGAGCGTATTTGGTACACGCACCCACTCGGTCTCGCTCCCCAGAGCTCACCCCAGGGCAGGGAGAAATCACCAGGCTCCCCGGCCGCCAGCGCACAGAGCCGCGCGAAGGTTGACCGCTTGCCGCCAGCGCACAGTCAGCTCGCGCGGCAGCACGGAGCGCGCCGCGCGCAGACAGGCGCCCACCGCACTCGAATTCATTGGCGCCGACCATCGGAACCTGTAGCCCGCACCCGAGGAGTGCTCCATGACGATCGTGTCGCAAGCGTCTCGCACAGTGCGGCCACGACTCCCGACAGCAGCGCGGTGGTGTCCTCCGGTGGCGGTGGCTCCAGCGGCCGGCCGCACCGGCGAGAGGGTCGTGTCCAGCCGCGCTTCCGAGGCCCTCCAGCCGCGCCAGACTGCTGCACCGCGGCAGACCGAACGGCGAGTCCGGCGGCGCGCCCGGCCCCAGCGCCGGCCCAGCGCGCTGATTGCGCCGCGCGTTCTCACCACACACTCAGCGTCCGTTAACAGCTGCGTAATCGGCAGCTGACCCCGCTCCGGCAGCACCAGCATCAGATACTTCTGCTGCCCGGAAACGCCTTTGATCAAGAAACCACCCGCCGCCGGTTTCACTCCGTGAGCGCGTCGCGGCTCACACACTGCAAGCAGATCTCAAACCGGATGCCGCAGCCATGTCCAGCCAGTAGTCTCAGAGCGCATGGCAATGAGACGGCCGGCGGCGTCGACAGAGGCTCGCCGCAGGTTGACACACGGAGCGCGGCCGCGCGACAGCGCAGGTAGACCTTCAAGCGAGCGCCCACGCGATCGGTACGCAGCGTGCGCGAAGTGTGACTGGGCCGACAGCGTGGGCCGACAGCGGTCGCGGCGGTATCGCAGCACACAGTTGGAGGCTGCCGACACCAGCGCGGCGGGCACCTGCAGCAGTTGCGGACTTCGCGAGCAGCATGACAGTCCACAAGCCACCGCGCCGCGCTACAGCAGCCCCTCGGGCAAACTTCCTCCGCTTCCGCAAGGCGCGGTCGCTCGGCAGTGGGAGCGCCTCCGCCTCCATTGGCTCCTGCGCCGCCTCCACTCGCTCGCAGACGCGGGCCACGACCGCGACGCTCACACTGTCCGGCTCGACAGCGTCCTGCGGCCGGGCAGCGAGCAGGAAGGCAGAGGGAGCGGCGCACACCGGTTGGACCACCGTGCTCCAGGCAACGGCGGGTGCTGCGCTGATCAACAGCAGCCGCACGCGCTGGGGGAGCTGACGGGTTCACGTTACTCCCGACGCGCGCCCGAATGATACTGAAGTAAGACTCCAGGGCATCCTGGTTCAGGCGCGCCGTAAGGAGAAACGAAAATCCCGTCACCCGCTGCATCTCGTCGAACAGCGCGAGCGTGGCGCGGATGGACACCACCACCCCTGCTGGCAGGGCATGGGCTTGCCGCCGAACCGCGCCGTCTGGAGCAGCTGGCGGAGTCGCTTCAGCGCACGCTGCTGCCGCTCCTAGTACTGGTCGACTCCGAGGGCGCAGCGGAGAGGCCTGTCGGCGGAAGTTGAGGGTGTCGAAACCTTGGTCGAGGATCTCGATGGCCTTTGCCGCCTCCTCTTCGTCCTCAAACAGCTCACGGATGGTGGTGCTGGTGGTGCCACTGAGCAGCTGGGCTGGCAGGTATACCCACCCTCTGTCGGCCCGCGTGCTCCGCCTGAAACGAAAAAGCAAGAAAATTGTCATAAAAGCAAAGGAGCGCGCTGACCGTTTGGATATCATATGCTGTCATGGACCGTCCTAGCTATATTCTGTAACCTGGAAAGTCACACAACATGTTTACTTAATTAAGTTAATTCATATACTCTCTAAGGGGCTAACGCTTTTGTCGGCCAAGAATTGTTAGTATTTAGAATTGTTACACACAGAAAAATATTTAGAACTCCTGGTACTTGCCGAAGTATTGCAATATGTTTAAGAATATTATAGGTGGTACATGAAGTACTTTATGTGTGGTAACATTATGAAGTACGTACAATATACTTACGCTAGCACAATAACGGTACTTAATAAAATGTGATATGTTTTCAGTACCGTACGAGTACTAAATCTACCACAGGCTGCCAAAGATTATGGTGCTTGAAGTAGCATCCAGACATTTTGATTTAGTATTCAGTTGCATTTAGCACTCTGACGTCACTTGTCGAAGATTTACCTCAATAGCTAATACTGTGCGCGAATCGTTAATCCTTGCTGTAGTACATGTCCATCACATTTGTAGAACCTAAATGAACTTTTAAGTATGTTTTGGCGCGAAAGGAAGTATGGAAGGTGTACTTGCGGTTTGAATCTCGTTTTCATGTTTCTGCTTGATTTGTGGGCGCCAGAACGCCAGAACTTGGGATGCAGCCGGACGTGCATGTGCAGGGGAGAAGTGAAATTGCACTGTGTTCAACCCTTTTGAGGGTGAGTAAATGTGGTTTTTGCGTGATTTTGTGCCGATTGTATCCATTTGCACTAATAATTATTGTTATGTGAGCGGTTTTCCACACTTCATGAACTTGAACTCTTCGTGCTTGATTGAACAGTGAATCTCTCCTGTCTGGTGGTGCTAGCAAGGGCAGATTTAGCAGTGGGTTTTGAGAGGACCAGATTATCCAAATGAAGTTAATTCTTTCCATCCAATGTTGTAGACATGATGTCAAAAACTTCTGCCAAAACCAAAACATCTTGGAAGGGCGAATCAGATTTCAGAGCCTTTCTCGTTAAGGGGCCATGGCCCTCTGAAGTCTGATCTCCCGACTGCCCCCAGTTTCAAGAGGTAGGGAAACTGTCCTGATGCCAAACATGTTGTATTACCAAACTTTTTTGCTACTGACAATGTTGAACATGATGCCCAATTCACATTAGGAAGTTGACATACATCAAATTGTGTCCACATGTATTTTGATTGTGCCAGATGCGCCATTCTGCAGTGATAGTGAACCATTGGCCGGCATCTTATCTTACCTTGGGTCAGATGCGTCATTCTGCCATGATAGAGTGAACCATAGAGCTGTTCACTCTGACGTCACTGGGGAAAGTGGTTCCAACAGCTGACTGCGCTAATGTTAAAGCCCATAGGGAAGATTTTCTTACCTATATTGTGGGAGAATGGCATTCAATTATGTGATGAAACTTGTTTTATGGGTAATTTGGATTTTTCCTCATTTTTATCACTCAAAACATGCATTCAGTAAAAACAGGCAACGTCACAATTGACGTATAAATATTAAGAGGCGGTCATGGTGCAGGTGTTACATTCACAAAAACGTAAGCAATGTGAGCTTTTGGTTTTGGTGGCGCCAATTTCAGTTCATATTATGGTGTTAGGTGACAAGTAACCTCAATATTTGTACATAATTATGCACTTTAGGTTGTCTTTCGTCACATTTGTTTCCATAAGACATTTTTTCAAGGTTTACCAAATTTGATTGAACAAGGGGAAAGTCATTTGTACGTCATTGGAGGCATGTGATTGTGTTAAGGTGAACTGATAACTACTCAAATACCTAATTCCAAGGTGGATTGTCATTGAAAAAATTAGTTTGTTAGGTGGGAAAAATGAGGGAAAATCCACCTTACCCATTAAACAACTTGTCATCACATAATCAAATGCCATTCTCCCACATTCTAGATAAGAAAATCTTCCCTATGGCCTTTAACATTAGCACAGTCAGCTGTTGGAACCACTTCCAATCAGTGACGTCATGGGTGAACAGCTCTATTGGCCAGTGTCTTGTTGGCATTGCAGTATATGTTTCTGAAGATGTTTGTAATGTTGAACAGGTAGAGGTCAACACTACTGTTACAGAAGCAGTGGGTATTGCCATTAATCTGAACCCCGCTTTAGACGAGCTAAGTAGCTGTTGGATAGCTCTGTTGTTTTGTGTATTTTTTTAGGAACCACATTAGATTTAGATATAAGGATTAGATATTTAGTTTTGTGGATCGTTTAGGTATTATTTTTAAGCATTCATAGTTAGCTGTTACCTCTTACTTGCTTTTTAAAGGACTTTTCATTCTAGCTTGTGTGCGCCAAAATTGTCTTAGTCTTATTTCTGTGTTATTAGTTGCAGGGTTGGATAAGTAGATATTTTTAGAAAATTAGGGATAATTAAGGTGTATTTAGTATTCAGTTTATTTAAGGATTAGATATTTAGTCTAGTATTAGGTGCACTCATAGCTGATTTGTGTCACTAGCTTTACTTAGATCTAGTTAAGGTTTAGAAGAAGAAAAAAAAAGAGAGAAAAAAAGAAGTTAAGTTAAGTTAGTAAAGTATTGAAAAGTGCATAGTACCTAAGTTATATACCTAAGTTACTAGTGTATTCAAATGAGCATGACTAGGATGCAGGCGAAGGTAGCAGAGCTAGAGGCCCTCCAGGCTAGGGTAGCGGAGCTTGAGGCGCAGTTAAGTAAGTGTAGGTGTAGAGATGAGCTGCAGGAGGGTGTAGCTCCTGACCAAGGAACGTATGCGCAGATCGTGGTTAGGGGGTCAGAAAAGGAGCCTACAGGATCAGGGACCAGTGGTAGTTCTGATAGGGGCATAAGGGAGGAGGATAAGGCAAAGGTGGATAGTGCGGCTGGGGTTTGGAAGTGTGTTGGAGGGTCACGTTTCTGGAGACTCAACATTGTGGAAAGTAATGCTAGGGCCACAGACAGTAAGGATGAGGAGGGGTGCTGGGTAATGGAGGGTGGTAGCAGAATCTGGAGGAGGAAGAGGGAAGGGGATCAGGAGGGATGGACAAAAGTTCAGGGTAGAGTCAGGCAGTACAGCCCCAGGGAACATCCGCAGGTTACAATATCAAATAGGTACAGTGTGTTAGAGTCAGCAGCTGAAAGTGACAGGGAAGAGGTTCAGCATTTAGTGGTTGGGGACTCAAGGGTAAGGCCCTTAAGGCGAACATTCTGTGGGAAGAGGGACAGATGTATAGTCAAACCAGGGGCAAGAGTAGCTGATATGGGCCCTGTCATTGAGGCAGAACTTGGTAGGAGTAGCCCGGAGACAGTTATACTACAGGTGGGGGTGAACAACATAGGACCTAGGCAGAGTGTGAGAATAGTAGCGGAGTACCGGAGCCTGCTGCAGAGGTTGAAGGAGTCCAGGAAATCAGTCATTGTGACTGGCATCCTCCCTCGCTGTGGAGCCAGTGAGGAGTGGTACTCGAGAGCTCTGTCTGTGAACAGCTCAGTTCAGAACTTATGTTCAGCTATGGGGCTTAGTTATGTAGACTTATGGGATCAGTTCTATGAGTGGCGTAGGTACTATATGAAGGATGGGCTTCACTTATCGGATGAGGGGGCAAGGGCTTTGGGAGATGCCTACAGAAGTGTCATTCAGGGAAACTAGGTAGGAGGGGGGGGGGGGGGGGGGTCGGGGACGCTAGTACTAGGGCATCAGGAAGTAAGCATTGGTAGAAGTTCATGCCAGAATAGGACAGTAGATCATAATTCCCTCAGAATTAGTAGAGTCAGCTCAAAGTATAAGATCACATGTGTGTTGCTGAATGCCCAAAGTATTAGGTCTAAATTTGATGAGTTTGAGTGTTATGTTGCCCTTGAAAAGCCTGATATCATTTGTGTAACCGAGACATGGGTTAGTGAGGGGTATAATACGGATAGGCTACAGGATTTCGAGTTACAAGGGTATAACATGTTCTCATACTGCAGAGAATCACGGCAGGGGGGCGAAGTGTTTGTATATGTAAATAGCTTGTACTGCACTACTAGAGTTGATGATTCTAGTAAAGTAAAAGAAGTAGAATCAATCTGGCTTGACATTAAAATTGGTACAGGAAACAGAGGAAGGTTGAGGATAGGTGCATTTTACAGACCAGGGAATCTTCCAAGGAACTCCCAAGCTGAAACAGACCAAGATATTTGTGAGGAAATACGTAGGAACTTTCGGGCTCAGTGTCTTATTATGGGAGATTTTAACTTAAGAGGATACGAAAGTATAGCAGAGGAAACAAATGAGTGTAGGGTGTATAGGCAAATCTTTGAAGAGGAGCTTTTCATGCATCAGTTTGTAACAGAGCCAACCAGACATTGCTCCATTCTAGACCTTGTATTCTCAGACAACAGTGATCTAGTTAGTGACATAAGTATTTGTGAAGGTCTAGGAACCAGTGATCACAATATGGTTAAATTCAATATCTCATCAGAAATGAGGCCCAAAGATAACCTTATTATGGTTCCAAACTTCAGCCGGGCTGATTTTGATGGTATTAGAAATGACCTCGCAAAGATAAAATGGAACGTTGAGTTGGCAGGTTTAGATGCATGTGAGGCCTGGAATGTTTTCAAAGCTAGATTAAGCCAAATTCAGAATCGGCATATACCCCTCAGGCACAAACGTAACAGAACCAAGGGCAAACCAGTTTGGCTTACCCCAGAAGTAAGGAGTGCTATACAAGCTAAAAGAAGTGCATTTGGCATTTTGAAGGGATCTTCACTAGATATAAATCAGAAGGCCTACCAGAATGCAAGAAATTCAGTTAAGAAAAAGGTCAGAGCAGCTAAAAGGGCAAAGGAACTTGATTTAGCTAGACATTGTAATGCAGATAGTAAGAAGTTCTTCAGTTTTTATAAGTTCAGTACAGTTTCCAAAAGTATAGGTCCATTTAAGGTAGATGATGTGTTAGTTAGCAAGGACAGTGAAATGGTTGAAGTGCTTAATGATCAGTTTCAATCTGTCTTTACTATCGAGGACCAGAGTAGTATTGCAGCACTTCAGCCTGAGCCAGAGACAGAGGAGACTATAGGAGAGCTAGGTGGCATAAGTAGTGAACTTGTTCTAGAATATCTAAAGAAAGTAAGGCCTAACAAGGCAGAAGGACCTGATGAAATCCATGCTAGACTTTTAAGAGAATCTGAAAGGGAGTTGTCGGTTCCATTAGCCATAATATTTTCTAAATCACTCGCAGATAATACAATTCCACTTGATTGGAAAAGAGAAAATGTTGTTCCTATTCATACAAAGGGAGATAGAAGTAAAGAGGGAAACTATAGACCGGTTAGTCTGACCTCATTAGTCTGCAAGGTGCTTGAATCAATCATCAAAGATAAGATTGTTGAATTCTTGGAGCAAAATGAACTCATCAAGGATACACAGCATGGCTTTAGGAAGGGCCGTTCTTGTTTAACTAATCTTCTGGAGTTTTTGGATGTTGCAACAGATAGCTTTGATCAGGGTAAACAGCTAGATGTAGCCTTTCTTGATTTCAGTAAAGCATTTGACAAAGTCCCCCATACAAGACTGGGGTTGCAACTTAAAATTCATGGGATCAGGGGCAAGATTCTGGATTGGATAGAAACGTGGCTTTCAGGACGCCAGCAAAGGGTTATATTGAATGGGTGCCAATCACAATGGAAGGAGGTTCTCAGTGGGGTTCCACAGGGCTCAGTCCTGGGCCCATTGCTTTTGATAATATTTGTGAATGCAATTGAGAACAGTATAGACAGCAAAGTCTTGAAATTTGCAGACGATCTAAAAGTTGTCAGGATTATTAGAGGAAAACATGATCAGGATGTTTTTCAATCAGATCTGGACAAGCTAGTTGAGTGGTCTGAAGCATGGCAGATGAAATTCAATTTGAGTAAATGTAAGATTATGCACGCTGGACGGGTTAGCAGTAAACATAGGTATGAAATGGGTGGGCAGAAAATGGAGCAGATTGAAAAGGAAAGAGATTTAGGTGTCGTGGTAAACAATAGACTATCAGCGTCAGACCAGGTTGTAGAAGCTAGGAAAAAGGCACTTAGAATGCTAGGGGCCATTAACAGAAATATTTCCTACAAGAGTGAAAAGGTAATAACAAAACTGTATTGTGCATACGTTAGACCACATTTGGAGTATTGTGTACAAGCCTGGTCTCCAACATATGAGAAAGATTGCTGGTTGTTAGAAAGAGTTCAAAAAAGGGCAACAAAAATGGTTAATTGTCTTGGTAGTTTACTTTATGAAGATAGATTAAAGAAATTGGGTATGTTTTCACTTAGATATAGAAGGCTAAGAGGAGATCTAATTGAAGTCTTCAAATTTGTAAATAGTCAGCATTCTGGATATTTAAAGGGTATGTTTGAGTTCAATAGGGAAAATCGAGGTAGAGGTCATCAGCATAAACTCATTATGAAACAAAGTAGGACTAGGCTACGACAGTCATTTTTCAGTAGAAGGGTTGTAGGACATTGGAATATGCTACCAGGGGATGTTGCTGATGCAGTGACACTTGCTTCCTTCAAAATTAGATTAGATAAATACTTTACAGAGAAGGGATTTTTCATAAATACTCGTGGGATTAGCCTTCTTTTATGCAGGTAGAGTAAGGTGATTTGAAGGGGCGAGACTGGTGGAGGGGGGGGGGGGGTGCAACCTCGGATGGGCCCAAGAGGCTCTTTGTTGCACTTTTCTTTTATGTCTTTTTATGTCTAAGCTAGAGAATGCTAAAAAAAAATACTTGTGGGTATATATGGTAGTCCATCAGTAAATGGTCAAGAATTTACAAGAGATATATGTATGATAATGAAGGATGTTGCTGAAACCAATAATTATCTACTACTGCTTGGGGATTTCAACTTACCCTGAGTTGGACTGGTCCAGCAGTATGTCCAGGGGGGAGCGAGTCACCATTCAAACGCGTTCTTACTTGCAACACAAGAGAGCCTATTGATCCAACATGTTGAAGAGCCGACTCGCTTTCGTCATGGGAACACTCCAAGTGTGCTGGACTTTCAAATGAAGCTGGTTTGGTGGAGGATCTTAAAGGGAATACTTCACCTTTGTATTGGTTTTGAACTGAGATAGCCATTATTTTTGGCCGTTATTTAAATGTAGAAAATACTAAGGTCATTTTCCACAAAACTTTTTAAGCAATTTAATTTCCCATTTGCAAAATGGGGTCTAGGCTAGTGCCCACTGGCGGATCCAGCCGTCGGTTTTTTTTGGGGGGGGACTTTTTGTGGCAAAAAGGTACCCACATTGTATTCTCCGGATTTGGGCCGGTCACCTTATTTTGGTATTCGAGCTTAAGAAATTCACTTCAAATTCACACACACAAAAAATCCGTTTTTTATTTAATTTTTGGGGTTCAAAAACCCAAAATTTCGGGAAAAATCTGAGATAGCCATTTTGAAGAAAATGTAATTGACTTGCTTGTGACGTTTTGTATTTGCAATTTGCTCCAAAACTCTATTTTCTACGATTTTCCAAACATTTATCGTTTTTCCACCAAAAATGGCATGACTTGACGTCATTAAAACGTCATTATCTCCCAAAATACTGCATCAATTTCATTGAGGGTTAGTGAAAAGACTTCGACTTGATGCAGGATAAGGTACTGAAAGTCTCACGTTGATATCTATCATAGTTTTCAGGTTATTGAGACAATCCGGGAGGGGCAGATACTTCTGACAGGTTTGAGCTAAAAATATATATCTCAACCTAGGTACCTACCTATAGTTTGTTTTATTTTGATTGCACAATTGCCATTCAGTTGTGGGCACTAGGTCCAAAAAATCAAGTTATTGACGCGTCAATTTTTTATGCGAAGTGGGCGGAGCTTGTCATAGGTATTAGGCACTGTACTTAAAGGAAATAGTTCACCTTCAACATTAGTTTTAAACTGAGATAGCTGTTTTGTAGCCCGTGTTGGGACACCCCTATCTGCAAGTTTTCTTGACTGAAAAGACCAGCCGAATATATTTGATTTTTTGGCGAAGGAATGCGGTGCTGGCGAAAGAATGTGGTGCTGGATCTAGCCCGGGCAGAGGCTATACCATCAGCCAATCAGCTTGCAGCTGGTGCTAGCAAGTGAACCGCCGGTTGGCATATCTCTAATGCGAGCCTATCCTTACGCTACTACTTTCGAATCTGATTGGCTGAGCCATTTTTTTTTTACATTCGCGTAACGTCAGGACTCTGACTCTGAGAGTATCCATATAGTGTTGATAAACAATAATAATTTACGGCCTTCTGTCCTGAATCGGCGCGATATATAAGGCCATTTTTGACAATATAAAAAGAAATTGTATTAAAAAGTATAATCAAATCGTGTTTGGGCAAATTTTCAAAGGTGAACTATTTCCTTTAAGGATAACAAAAATTGACACAATTATTGACAGCATTTCACTAAAAACACCTAGTCCCCATGGAAAATGGTCAGTCTACAAAAATAATCACACCATCTGATGCACAACTGTTTACTCCATCCACCTCGGTCACAACTCAAACTGTTTACGTAAGTTTTTTTGGGTTTGTTTCGGGAAAGATTGAGACGCCATCACGTGGCGACAAATTACATCAAATATGTTTGTGTCATTTTCTTAGGATAACCTTTTTAAATTTTCAAGTTTATATTTTGTAAGTGAATAAAACGAATTTCGTAATGTAATTACATGAAATTATTATGGAAAAGTATTTTTGTTTACAAAATTATTCACCCATGCTGTTACTGCATCAATATTTTGATACATTGATTTTAAATTGACTTTAAAAAAAATATTCAGGTGAGCCAAGGGATACAAAAATTGATGCACTTATAAAGCAATATTGCATCAATTTCCAAGAGAATTATTGAACATCTAGGTGGCTGAAACTGTATTATGAGCCACAATGCACTGATTCATGTGCCATTCATCCCATCACTGTTTTCTAGTGCTTCATAATCGCCGTTTTTAAATCGGTCATTTTCCCCAATACCATTTCTATTGGGCTGGATCAAAATATTGACGCGTCAAAAAAAATATTATTTGGGCCTAGTGCCAGCAACTGCATTGGGACCTTCATGAAAATCACACGTGAACTTTGTACACACCGCTGTCACGCGTCCCGAAAAGTTATTTGCACAAAGTAAGGCGTCATTTTTGACAACCATTTGCGCCGAAATAGTGTAGATTGGATTCCAAATTGATACCATATGAAGTGTTCTTCCTACATGTAAAAAAACGTTTGTTCGAGCTTCAATTCCGACTGGCGGCTTGCTGGCTGCTATTTTCTCATCCAGTTGAGCTTTTTAAGCCTAGATTTGATGGTAAGAGCCATGTTTTCCAAAATTCCCAGTTTTTCACTGGATAGCTGAATTTTGACTGCTGCAAAGTCAATTTTTACAATAAATTGTTAACGTTTTTTTTTGGGGGGGGGGGAGCAAAAGACATGTTGGCCCCCCTTCCAGGCTTTGGGGGGGGGGGGGGCATAACCTGGTTGCCCCCCTTGGATCCGACAGTGCTAGTGCCACCGCTGATTGGCTGACAAGACACTTTCGGCTAATCCCACGTTGTCAGCCAATCAGCGGCGGTCTATAGCTCAATAATGACGTCATCATCCCAAATTTAAAACCTTTCATGAAAAATAGCTGAAAAATGACTTCACTACTAGAAACCCAAGTGAAGTAATTGCAGAAGACTAACATCTCTACAACCTATGGAGATAGTAATCTTTAGGAGTAGAGATGCCGTCTTGTGTAAATATAATTTGCTTGAGTTTGTGGTCGCAGTTAATTCATTTTGAAGCTTTTTTGGCTGGGAAACTTCATGGTTATACATGTTTTAGTCTCCGTCTTTAATTAAATAATATTTAGCATTAGAATATCTTTGGATAGAAAATAATAATCAGTTTCCATACAATTAGCATCTTTATAGCCTGAGAGTCTAAACATGTGTATTGTGGATGGATGGGAAAGAACACAGCTCCTATTCATTGTAACATCAGTAGGATATATGGCAGCTCCATGTTGACACTAGCCATGTTTTTGTCTATCCATATACAATACACATGTTTGTAGCCCTCGGGCATAGGTGCTAATTTTATTGAAACTAATATGCTCTATCCAAATATATTTGTATTGCCAAATATTATTTGATTACATATTAAGACTAAAATAAGTAAGACCATGAAGTTTCCCAGAAAAAAAAAATCCTGCTACTGCACACTCAAGCAAACTTTTTACACCAGACTGGCATCTCTACTCCCAAGGGTTCCTGTCCCCATTGGTAGTAGAGATACCAGTCTTGTGTTCATTTGGGTTTATGGTAGTGAAGACATTTTAAACTGTTTTTCTTCAGAAAGTTCAATGTTCATATTTATTTCATTCTGTCTATATTTGAATAATATTTAGCATTGAAATATCTTTCGACAGAGCATAATATATGCTTCCATAAACTTAGCACCTCTAGCCTGGGGCCATAAACATGTGTATTGTGGATAGATGTACAAGAACACAGCTACTAATAGCATGAAAAGTGTTGGTAGCGTTGAAAAGTAGTCCTTTACATATTCATATATGTTGATCCTTATGATTTGATATGGTATTTTTGAAGGTGGATTTTCAGGATGGGAAAAAACATGAATATGTAAAGGATCTTCCGAAAAGCATAGGATAGCTTTGGAGAGCAATTTACCAGGGTTGAACAAGGGCTGTGTTCTATTTTTTTTTTAAACTTAAAAGGTGGAGAACTGCATCTAATGAGGTATTAAAGATAAACTACTACAGTTCTGGCAGAATCGCTCGGAACCTTCTCCAGCACTCCCAGGTTCACAAAGTTTTAGAATTAGCGGTATGGGGCTGGCCCACATGAACTGTGTGGCTGGCGAGCTACAAACTGAAAACATAACTACCTAACTGAACCCATCATTGGTTTAGATTGGGGTTTGCTAGGTGATGTTAGGGCAGGGTTTCTCATATTGGGTGAGGTTAAGAAGTATTAACTGAAAATGATATAGAAACAAAAGAATGCATACAAAAGTTTATGTATAGGGTTGTATAGGGACTCAACCAGTACCCATATAATTAAAATGTGTGGTGGCTCTTTTCCTCCAATAAGAGTCTTTAAAACCCCACCACTACTTTATGGACACACTGTGGCTTGATTATAGTTCAACCGATGGGATATCTAATTGTTATGTTGTTACCCTGGCTAGAGGCTAGGAGTTCTGATCATGTGTTGAAACTTTTTTGAAGATTGGCCATCCTGAATTTGAAAACTGTAGCTGACTTTTTCTATAACATATTTTGTCAATAATTAGGAGCATACCTTCTTTATTGTTCTACAGCGCTGCATCTGGTGCTCATTAATGCAATCTTGTTTTTTAACTTGGGGTTGGACTTTAAAAAGTTGGGATTGGAGCTTCTACCCGAAAAGTATAGATTCCTACGCTGGTGAAGACATTTTATGAAATGCCTTCCTGGTCTCCATTTATTTTGCTTGTTTACAGGTAGGTATGCTATTTTTCAGAATACGCATTGGTTTATATGTGACTATCCGAAATGCAAGTATAGGGATAATAGTCTAGAAGATTTTGCAAAGCATTTGAACAGGCACTGCCAAAACGATCCACGGGCGAAGTTTAAGTGTCCAAGATGTGACGCTAAATGTGCGAGCGGCTATTATTGGAAGAAACACCTGAATAGAACTCATTTGCTGACAGCCAAGAAGAAACTCACAACAAGAAGATGAAGAAGACAGATCTGAACTGAGTGTACATCAGTCAAGCTGCTCCGGTGGGGTTGGAACGGATGCTCGATTCCATTCGCCTAATGATTCATCCAATCAGAGATATGAGGTTGCAAAGTTTTTAGGTACCCTGCACTATGTCCACAATGTTCCCTCATCTTTGTGTAGCTATGTTGCTGACACTACTTATACTATTGCAAGATTGGCTGTTCAGGAGTGCTTAAATGCGAGTCCATTGAGTTCTGACATTAATAATCCTGCATCGGTTATTGCCAGTTCCAACACCTTAGCTGCAGTCAAGGAATTTATAACTCAACACAAAGTCGACAAATACATCCACGAAGAGCTAGTGTGTCAGTCCTCAGACGGTTCCCGTTGGTTGTACCTCAAAAAGGGATACAGTGTGCGTATCAGTACATTCCAATCCTCACGCAGCTAAAATATTTGCTGACCAACGAACATATTTTGAAATTTGTTTTGAATGACAGACTCCCTAACGCAAAAGAGTGTTCCGATCTATTGGATGGTGACTATCATGGTCGAAACTGTTCTGGCAAAATTCGGCTGGCTTTGTATGTTGATGACTTCGGTACTGTAGATCCCCTCGGTAACAAGGTTTCAAAAAACAAACTTACCGCATTCTATTTGAGTATTTTGAATGTACCACCACAGCTAAGGTCAAAACTCAGCTCAATCTTCCTTGTTGCTCTTTGTAAAACAAGTCACTTGAAATCCCTTGGTTGGAATTTGATCTTGAAGAACCTGGTCACCGATTTAGAAGTTCTTAGTGAGACAGGGGTAGTTGTGCATGTGGATCATACAAAGTTACAGCTTAGGGGGACTGTTTGTTGCTTGTTGGGTGACAACCTTGCTCTTCATGCCATAGGCGGATTCCAGGAAACATTTAGTTCTGGCTTCTGTTGTCGATTTTGCTTGGCGGACACTGTAGAGCAGCAGCATCAGTTTTGCGAGACTCAGGGCCAATTGCGAAACCGTTCTTCCCATGCTCTCCATGTTTCCGAGGCTACAACAGAATCCTCATCACATTCAGCGGTACATTTTGGTGTCAAAGCCAGATCAGTTCTGTGTGATATTGACTCGGGATTCCCGGTGGAAAAACTGCCGCCTGACGTAGCACACGACATTCTATAGAGGGCGTAATACCGTACACATTGTCTCTTGTGCTATCCAAGTTTATCCAATTACAGTACTTAACGCTGGGCCAAGTAAACAACCGGATAAAGACATTCGATTTTCACGAGTGCAATAGACCACAGCCTATCAGACCTGGAAAGAGCAAATCTTCAGTTCAGATAAGGCAGACGGCTAAGGAGGCCTGGGTTCTCCTAAAGACATTTCCACGTTTCCACGTCCACGTCCCTCAGCCAGGGCCGCGCCTTCCACCTCCCTCGATCTGGTGGTCTCACACATCGCCGCCGGGCCGACCCTTGCCCACTATAGCCCGATGACCTTACCCTGCCACCGAGTGGCGGCCGGGCCCGCGCCATAAGGGCTTGGGAGGACAGGTCCGTATCGTAAATCACATACCGTAGCTATACCAGCACCGCCGCAATCGCATTGACACATTTTCATATATCGCATAACGCATCGGTGCATATAGGTGCAAGGACAATAGGGCCGAAAGGGAGTCGGTGCACACTACGATGTATGATGTCATCGTGTTCAGGTTTGAAATCTGAATTGTAATAGTCAATCTATTCAACCATGCTGATAAAATCATTGTGATGATCAAAAGCTTCCTATACCTCGTAAGAATGGTTTGAAGGGAATCGTTATCCAAGCGACCATTTATAATTGAGTTAAGTGTTTATTATCTCCTTTTAGTGTCCTGAAGATATACTTTTGGTAACAGTTTACTTCTTTCCCTTTCAGAAGTCACACCACTGCAGGTTCGTCGCCTGCTTGGGGCGGAGGACCTCATACCAGAAGAGCCGCCAGCCAGAGCCAGTCCTCACCCGCAACTCGTGGGCTGCAGCCCACACGTCCTCATCATAGAGGGACAGCAGGTGGCCACATTCAACCGCGAGGAAGAGGCCGTCGTGGCCCTGACTCTGTGCCACATGATTTTACATGTGAAGTACCCTAAACAGCACCGTGCGTACCTGATATATATTGAAATGTACGTCCTGCACATCGATGACGGCACGAAAGTGCCGCGGAAGGTCCTCACCTTTATACAAAGCCTGCGGGAGTGAGCTGAACGGGTGCAGTGATGCTTTTCAAGTACGGCTGTTTGAACCGTCGAACCGTTCCGTTGAACCGTTCAACCAGTGGAAGCCACATTTTGTTTCTTCGGTGAAAGATGCTCACCGTTTAATACAAAGCGGGAGTGAGCTGAACGGGTGCAGTGATGCTTTCAAGTACCTACGGCTGTTTGAACCGTCGAACCGTTCCGTTGAACCGTTCAACCACTTGAAGCCACATTTGTTTTCGGTGAAAGATGCTCACCATTTAATACAAAGCCTGCGGGAGTGAGCTGAACAGGTGCAGTGATGTGCTTTCAGGAACGGCTGTTTGAACCGTTGTGCTTTCAGGAACGGATGTTTGAACCGTTGAACATTTGGAAGACACGTCTTGTTTTGTTTTTTACCGTTGCTGGCATGTACTGTGCCGTGTTATAGGCACTGTGGGACTGATGCCGGTTTGTTGTGCGTATCCTCTGTATATTCACATTGTGCTGGCGTTTTCAGGGTGTTCATTAATAAACAGACATCTTCGATAATTGAAGTATGACAAACTCAAATGAGTACCTAGGAGTTGCCTACGAGTTTAGTTCGCCACATTTCAGGGAAATATGAACACTACTACAGTGTGCAATTTCGCAACATCTCTATTACAGCTAACTCGGACTTCAAGTGTCGCAACTTTCAATGTCATTGCCTACCGTGAATGTTTGGCATGTTTTTACGCGTTACGTGTTTCTGAATAGTTTCCCCCACTTTTCAGTGCCATCCTCATATATAGTTCCCGTTCCATACTGCGAAAAGTACTTTTGTTGAATTGTTTCAGGTACTACTTGAAGAACTCAGCGATGCTAGTACTCCAGGGGTTCTCATTTTTGGCACGCGCACCTATAGGGTACTGCAATTGCTAGTACCCATAGGCTTCTAAGTGGGCTTAGATACTGGGCGAAGTATAGGTAGTGGTGACCATTAAGGTACTTGACCAAGTACTGAGGTTAGGACCACGGGTGTGAACGAAGTACCCTAAAATCGGAGTAAGTACGTTATGAATGGTATGTGTAGTACTCATGGGGTTCTCATTTTTGGCACGAGCTCTAGAACCCTGTGGGTTCTAAATATTTGTATGTGTGTATGCAAGAAATGGTGATAGGTGCTATGAAATCAAATTGGGACAGGAACTCAAAGCACGAAAAAAATTCACGCACACACGTACGCACGCACGCACGTACACACACGCATATACAGGGGCACACACACGCACATACAGGCGCACGCACGCGCACACACAGGCACGCGCGCGCAAACGCACGCGCACGCATGCACATGCACACGCACACCCACACATACACACACGCACATACCGGCGCGCACACGCACGCACACACACACACGCGCGCGCGCGCGAGCAAACGCACACGCATACACAGGCACGCGCGCGCAAACACACGCACGAGCAAACGCACACGCACATACAGGCGCACGCACACAGGCACGCACGCGCGAACGCACACGCACATATCGGCGCGCACACGCGCGCGCGCGCAAACACGCACGCACGCACGCACGCACGCGCACGCACACACACACGCACATACCGGGGCGCACACGCACACGCGCGAGCACGCACGCATGCACGCACGCACGCATGCACGCACGCATGTACGCACTCACGCATGCACACACACACGCGAGCAAACGCACACACGCACAGACGCGCGCACGCGCACATACATGCGCGCACACGCACGCACGCACATACACACAGCGCGAGCAAACGCACACGCACACACGTGCGCGCGCACGCACAGACGCGCGCACACACACAACATACAGGCACGCACACGCACGCACGCAAACACACACGCACACGTACACACAGGCACGCGCGCGCAAACGCACACACGCACTCACACACACACGAGCAAACGCAAGCGCGCGCGCACACACACGCACATACAGGCGCGCACACGCACGCACACACGCACGCATACACGCACACACACATACACACACACGCATACACAGGCACGCGCGCGCAAACACACACGCACACGCACGAGCAAACGCACAGGCACGCGCACACACAGGCGCACGCACACACAGGCACGCGCGCGCGAACGCGAACGCACACACGCGCGCGCACACACGCACATATCGGCGCGCACACGCATGCGCGAGCACGCACGCACGCACACACACACACACACACACACACACACGCACGCACACGTACACGCACATACCGGCGCGCACACGTGCGAGCACGCGCACACGCACGCACGCACACACACGAGCAAACGCACACACGCGCGCGCGCACACGCACGCACACACAGGCATGCGCGCGCAAACGCACACACGAGCAAACGCACGCGCGCGCACGCACGCACACGCAGTAGGACAGACCGCTGGGAAGCGCTGGCTCGTGGCTGCAGCTCAGTGGAGGCTGGTTGGTGCCGCTGGGAGGTGCTGGCTCGTGGCTGCAGATCGTTGGAGGCTGGTTGGTACCGCTGGGAGGTGCTGGCTTGTGGCTGCAGCTCGGTGGAGGATGATTGGTGCCGCTGAGAGGTGCTGGCTCGTGACTGCAGCTCGGTGTAGGCTGGTTGGTACCACTGGGAGGTGCTGGCTCGTGGCTGCAGCTCGGTGGAGGCTGGTTGGTGCCGCTGGGAGGTGCTACCTCGTGGCTGCAGCTCAGTGGAGGCTGGCAAAGCTGAAGTCACTCATAAGCTCCAGCCAATCACATCACTGGGATAGTTCAATGTGCATCCCAATAAATGCAATAAACTGGCGCCTACAGTGATATGACATTCCTGCACTAGTCTCATAATCCCCAATATTATTATAAACCTAGATGGTGCCAAGGTCATACTTGTACTTGTACTTATAGTACGGGACTATAAGGAGGACTAGATGCCTGTCTTGCCCGCTCTTTACATCTCTTGATTGTTTTTATGCCTCAGTGGATAATTCAAAAGGGTATGCTTTCCTTGACCATATTTGGCTTCAGTGTTTTGTCGCCTATCCTGGCGCATCGTACATGATGTCCGCCCAGTAGTGGTCCAGGCGGTTCCTGAAGAGGTTCGTCGTGGCTGATGAAACGACGTGTTCCGGAAGTGCGTTCCAGTCGCTCACTGCTCTGATAGACCAGAAGTTCCGTCTCACTCTGGTCTGCGCTTGCGGTTTGGCAACCTTCAGGGAGTGTCCTCGTGTGATTGCCGACGGCGGGTCCTGGAAGAACTTCTGCTTATCGAGTTCGATGCGGCCGTTCATCAGCTGGTGGATCAGAATGAGGTCGCCGCGCCGTCTTCTGTACTGCAGAGACGGCAGGCGCAGGGCTCTCAGCCGGTCCTCGTACGGAAGCAGTCTGATTGGTCGAACCAGCTTGGTCGCCCTCCGTTGTACTCGTTCCACCAGTCGTACGTCTTCAGCGTTGAACGGGCCCCAGACAGCGTTCCCATATTCGAGCAGCGGTCTGACCAGGGTCTTAAAGAGCAGCGGGAGCGTCTGCTGGTCGATGTGCTCAAACGAGCGCCGGATTGTGCCGAGGACTCGGTTTGCCTTTGCGATCGCCGCCGCCGCCTGCTTACGGAATTTCAGCGAGGTGTCCACGACGACTCCCAAGTCCTTCTCGTCCTCCACTTGCTCCCACTGGCCTCCAAACATGGAGTAGGTTTGGCGAACGTTCCTCGGTCCGAGATGCATCGTCTTGCACTTGGTCATGTTAAATGGCATCTGCCACACTCCAGACCATTTGCCGACTGCGTCGAGGTCCTGCTGAAGCTGGTCATGCCCACTCCGTTCCTGGACGCTTCCGTAGATTTTGGTGTCGTCCGCAAAAAGCTTGATGCCGCTGTTGACGTGTCCGGGGAGGTCGTTGATGAAGAGCAGGAAGAGTGTTGGGCCCAGTACTGATCCCTGTGGTATGCCACTCAGCACTGGCGCCCAGCTGGACCTGCTGTCTCTGATCGCCACTCTCTGTCTCCGACCCGTGAGGAACGCCTCGATCCAGCGCAACAACTTCCCCCCAATCCCCATGTCCTTCAGCTTCCTTAGCAGACGACGATGGGGTACCGAATCGAACGCTTTCTGGTAGTCGAGGTAGGCTACATCAACCGAACGGCCCTCTTCGATCTCTTTGGTCCAATCATCGAGTGTCGCGAGCAGCTGTGAGATGCAGGATCTCTTGGGGCGGAAGCCGTACTGGTGGTCGTTCAGCTGTCCACTCTCGGTCACGTGTGCCATGATCTGGTCCCTGATGAGTGTCTCACAGACTTTAGACAGTACTGATGTTAGGCTCACCGGTCGATAGTTGGACGGCTCTTCTTTTGCCCCCTTCTTGAAGATAGGCACAACTTCTCCCTCTTTCCAGTCTGCTGGTACTTTGCTTTCATCCAGGGACTTCCTGATGATATCGGAGAGTGGCCGACTCAGAGGTGAAGCAAGTTCACGCAGCACCTTCGGGGGAATTCCGTCCGGTCCAGGAGAGGATGTCGGGCGCAGATTACGCAGCTTGCTCTCTACCTGCGCCGGCGTCACGTCCACATTCTCCAGAAGCGCACCCTCCCACCGTGTTTGGAGACCCGGAATGTTGATGATATTTTCTCTGGTGAAGACGCTTGAGAAAAATTTCCCTAACACTTCTGCCTTATCGAGATCGGTCACTGCCATCTCGTCTGAGCCATCTTGGAACTTGAGGTCGCTTATGCCTGATCTTGTTTTCGTCCTTGTGTTTGCGTATTGCCAGAAGGCCTTGGGGTTCTGTTTGATGTTTACCGCCAGATTCTGTTCAAATTCCTTTCTCAACTTCCTCGTGAGGCTGCGGAGTTCGTTCTTCACTTTGGCATACGCCCGGTGGTCAGGGGCGCCGTGGGTTCGGGTGTACTTCTTCCACAGTTTCTGCTTCTTCTTCAGGGTCATGGCCTCTACGTTCACATAGATGTTCCTGCGCTTCCTTCCCACCGTGTATTTGGGCATACACTGCGTCATGGTTGCCTCGAGGTGTTGACGGAAGAAATTATAGTGTGCATCCACTGTGGCGTCTTGAACCTGCTCCCAGTCTACTTCTTCCAGCAGGTCCGCCATTCTCCTATAGTTTCCTTTGTTCGGTGCAAACTTTTTGGTCTTACTCATGGTTTGAGTGGCGTAACACGTGAGGTTGAATTGCAGTACCACGTGGTCACTGTTTCCGATCCCCGGCAGACTCTGCAGTTCCTGTACCATGTTTTCCTCATTGGTAAGGATCAGATCCAGGATATGTGGATTGTAGCCGTGTCGGAACCTCGTAGGGGATCTCACGTGTTGGAACAGAAAACTGTCCATGATTGCCTGGAGGAATGTGTGGGCGGGATGCGATGGGGGTGCCGTGCAGATACTATTATCCCAGTCGATTTCCCCGTAGTTGAAGTCCCCAACTATCAACAGGTGGGATGGGCGCGCGTCCGATATTTCATCCAGTAGTCTGCACAGCTGCATGCTCTCATCCGGTGTTGACGCTGGGCTCCGGTAGATGCACCCAAGCAGCAGTGAATCACCTCCTTCCAGTCTGATACGCACCCATATCTGCTCAGCGAAGACGACCTCGGCTGCGTGCTCCATCGCCGACAGTTTGCTTGAGACGTAGACCGCGATTCCGCGTTTTCCGCTAGCTCCGAGTCTCTCGTCCCAGGTTGAAGTTCGTATAGACCGTGAAGTTTGGGATGGCGATTAGTGCGGGGTCAATAGGGAAAATCTGGGCTTTTGGGATAACTTCGGTTATACATATCAAGTCAGGTTCATCGTCTGCTATCATCATGCACAGGTCGTCACGCTTATTTAGAAATTGATCGGCGCTGGTGTACATAACCTTCAGCTTGCCTTCTTTCCTCGTCTGCTGCAGTCAGGCCCGCTGAGCCCTAGGGGGACCTGGTGATTGTGGTGTTGCTTCCCTTATGGTTGGCTCGTCAGTAGCTTGCCTGGTGTCTGCATCCGTATCCTGAGCTTGGGCAGTGGTTTCCCTCTCCGTCTGGTGGGCAACTGCGCTGGCCTGTTGCTCTCTGTTTGCCCCTGCTCTCCGCCTGGTGGAGCCTGCGTCAGGTCCTTCAGACCCATCCTCTTCCTGCTGCCGGGTTCGCCTTCCCTGCTCGTCGTTTGGAGCCGGGCGCTCTGCTGCACCCATTGATGCAGGAGCCGCTGCTGCTGTTGGCCGCTGGTCTGCATTGCCCGTTATCAAGGGCGCCCCGAGGACCTGTCTTTCCACCACTCTGCCTTGTCTGATCATGATATTAACCTCACCCTGCCCCCGACGCCTCTTGAGCTCTTCACGCAACTTTTTCCCTGCTTCTCTCTCCCCCTGCGTTTGGTCCGGGTTGATGTAAACCATTGAAAATGCATTGGAGTTCCTTAGCAGTGGTGCCTGCCTGAGTATGTCCCATTTTATTTCTTCATCTGTCAGTGATACAATCAGTAGTCGAGTTTTCCCTGGGATTGGTTTCCCAGCTCGGTAACATTTGGTGACTTGTACTTTCATCTTCATTTCCCCTTGGACCAGGTCTGTGAATGTCGACGTCTCTTTTCACAGCTTCTGCGTGGGTTGTTTCATTGCTCTCTGGGAGGTTGTAGACTACCACATTCCTCTTCCGCTTGTCCTTTTCCATGTAGTCATCCAGCATTCCCGCCACTTGCTGTGTTGATGTACCTGTACTGACTTCCCTAGGGATGGCATCAATCTTCGAGTTAAGTGTTTTCACCACCTCCGCATAGGATCCCTTAATCAGGCTTGCCTGAGAGTTTTGTTGTTCTGTCTGTGCTTGGACTGTCTTGACCAGCTGCCTGTTTTGGTCCTGCACAGCCTTTTTCAGTTGTCTGTGGTCTTGCTCCATGACCTCTGCCATGCTTTTTTGATTCTCAGCAACTTGGCGGAGGCAGCCAGCTTGATCTTCGAGTGCCTTTTTCAGCTGCTCTATTTCCTCGATAAGTTCCTCAAGTGACGTGGACTGTTCTACCTTTGGATTGGTCATGATGATGATTAGGGCTTTAGGGTGCCTCAAGGTGCCAAGGTCATGGTGACCAGCAGCAGTGAAAGCCCACCTTGGCCTAACATACCTACCTGCATAGGTATACTTTGGTACAATTAAGGAATAAGGAAACAAAGGTGGTACATTCAATTATTATCAGTGTTATTAATTAATAATATATCTGAATTTTAGAATAACAGCACCCATCCAGAGGAGCAACAACAATACTGAATATTGTAATGTAAACAATGGGGCTATGAGGCCAAAGACTCTTGAGTCTAGCTAGCTGGATCATCAGGGTGATGGAGGCCAAGGCTGCCAGCATCTTCCTGTTGATGGCAATGGCCAGCACTTTTCTAGCCATGGTGCCATGCCAATGTTGCAACACTTGTGACTGGGCCACAATAAACCAAAGCTGAAGTCATTCATAAGCTCTAGTCAATTACATCACAATGTCATGGTTATCTGTAATGTAATGTTAATTATTAATGTTCGCCCCTGTAGCTCAGTTGGGAGAGTACTGGACTTCTGACCTCACCCGGTAGTGGCAGCCCCAGTTCGGGTCGCTTCAGCGCTTGCTATTTGCCCAACTGGGAATGGCCTGTGGGCCGGTGGCAGCGGCCGCACTCAAGGTCAGGTGACATCAGAGGGCAGGGCGGACCGTGTCCAGGTATGTCAGGCACATACAATTTTCTCTTCCAAATTCTGCAGACACCAGGAATTGCTTGATCAGGTGGTGGGGTCAGGGCCTGCACAACAAGCTATGCTTGGCGCAGGGCCTGACCTCAGAAATCCATCCATCCAAAAACATTCAGACTAACAAAACAAAATCATTCCACATGTGGGCTCCATGCACATGCTGGTGTTTGTAGCTGCTCATGCTACTGCTCATGTCTGCACGTCTGCATGTCCTGTGGTGTGCTGCTGGGAGCATAAGGAATGTTGCATAACAAGCAATAAAGCTACATGCACAGAAGTCCAAGCAGTTATTTCCTGTGATAGAATACCTCTGACACTCATGCTGCTTGCGTCCACCTCAACCCAGAAAGGTTTGTTCCACCTTCGATACGCCAGGACTCAGGGGCGGATACAGGGGGGGCGGCCGCCCCCCCCCCCCCCCCCAGGGCGGATACAGGGGGGGGGGCGTCCGCCCCCGGCCGCCCCCCCCCCCCCGAGGGCGCCTCTACGCGGAGCGCCGACGGAGCCTATATACGCGAAGCGGCGATGCATGATCAAAAACCCATGGACATTCCCAAAACCTCTAAGAACCTCTATTTTTTCTGAAAAACTCTATAATCCTCCGAAAATCTTCAAAAAACCTCTAGATTAACTCTAGAATCTGATCTCTCTTCTGTCTGATCTGTCTTCAGATTTTACGTAAAACCTCTAATTGGAAGCGCTGTCGTACAGCGTCCTGGAAAAAGGCGCCAGAAGAGGCGCACCAGGTACCCGAGTTAGGTTAGGTATATTTTGTTATGCTATTTTTTTAGACATGGTGCGCCTCTTCTAGCGCCTTGACAGATTTTGCAAATCTGGCGCAGTTCAGTCTTTTCTAGCGGCGAGAATACCCGCCGAAGCGCGGCGCCGCACCTTCCAATGTTTGCTGCAATGTTTGCTGAAGTCCTGTAAGAAGGTAGATTCATCCGGCGATTTGAGCGACATCCGGCGATTTGCCTCGTGTCAAAGCCTCGTGTGTTGTGACGAGTTATCGCACTAGATTGTGCTAAAAAGAGTAAATAAACCATGCACGGTAATCTTCATAGAGAGATAGAGAGAGAGAGAGAGAGAGAGAGAGAGAGAGAGAGAGAGAGAGAGAGAGAGAGAGAGAGAGAGAGGAAGAGAGAGCGACAGGGCGGGAGAGCGGGAGAGAGCGAGAGAGCGACAGGGCGGGAGAGCGAGAGAGCGACAGGGCGGGAGAGCGAGAGAGAGAGAGCGACAGGGCGGGAGAGCGAGAGAGCGAGAGAGCGAGAGAGAGAGAGAGAGAGAGAAAATAAAAAAATGGTTATACATAGGGTGCATGTTTGAAGAAATGGCGCCCCAATTTCCCGGAAAAAAATGCGCCCCTGTTCCCCGGAAAAAATGCGCCCCTATACCCTGCCGCCCCCCCCCCCCCCCCCCCCCCCTTGACAAAATCCTGGATCCGCCCCTGCCAGGACTGGCCTTTCAACAAGAGCTTTGCAAAGTGACTCAAAGCTGGTTTCAAGAGACGTCCAAGCAGTTGTTTCCTGTGATAGAATACCTCTGACACTTACGCTACTTGCGTCCACCTCAACCCAGAAAGGTTTGTTCCACCTTGGAAATGCCAGCACTGGCCTTTCAACAAGAGCATAAACCATTCTAGGATATCCCGAGGAGCAACAATTACAATTGCAACAACGAATATTTGAATGTCAACAATGGGCTATGATATGGGCCTGTTCAAGTGGCGCCTCTAACCTCCTCTTCAACTTACAACTGTATGTATAATAACATAGGACAGTTACACGCTGGAGGAACTTGGAAGAAGTTAACGGCGCCACGGGAACAGGCCCGATTTTACCATATTTGAATGAGATGCGCCATATATGAATCCCTTCGCGCTTTTTCCGCGGTTCAAATACATAAAATGAATAAACAAAATAAAATAGCAATGATTTCTGGCCTTTCCTCTGCGCAATGTGTTTCTGGGTACGGGCTTGATGCATTCGCAACTCAGGACAATGCGGCACGCTGATTGGCTGTCGGTCAGGACGGGTCGGGACTGCAACTTAGGACAAACTCGGCCTCTGATTGGCCGAGAGTCCTAAGTTGAGCTGTGTGGAAGATCCGCCGTCACGGAGCGCAAGCGCAATGCGTTTCTGGGTACGGGCTTGATGCATTCGCAACTCAGGACAATGCGGCACGCTGATTGGCTGTCGGTCAGGACGGGTCGGGACTGCAACTTAGGACAAACTCGGCCTCTGATTGGCCGAGAGTCCTAAGTTGAGCTGTGTGGAAGATCCGCCGTCACGGAGCGCAATGCGTTTCTGGGTACGGGCTTGATGCATTCGCAACTCAGGACAATGCGGCACGCTGATTGGCTGTCGGTCAGGACGGGTCGGGACTGCAACTTAGGACAAACTCGGCCTCTGATTGGCCGAGAGTCCTAAGTTGAGCTGTGTGGAAGATCCGCCGTCACGGAGCGCAAGCGCAATGCGTTTCTGGGTACGGGCTTGATGCATTCGCAACTCAGGACAATGCGGCACGCTGATTGGCTGTCGGTCAGGACGGGTCGGGACTGCAACTTAGGACAAACTCGGCCTCTGATTGGCCGAGAGTCCTAAGTTGAGCTGTGTGGAAGATCCGCCGTCACGGAGCGCAAGCGCAATGCGTTTCTGGGTACGGGCTTGATGCATTCGCAACTCAGGACAATGCGGCACGCTGATTGGCTGTCGGTCAGGACGGGTCGGGACTGCAACTTAGGACAAACTCGGCCTCTGATTGGCCGATAGTCCTAAGTTGAGCTGTGTGGAAGATCCGCCGTCACGGATAGATAAAAGCATAGATACATGTCCGCCCCTGTAGCTCAGTGGGAGAGCGCTCGACTTCTGACCTATCCCGGTAGTGGCAGTCCGGGTTCGAGTCGCTTCGGCGCTCGCTATTTGCTCCTGACTGGGATGGCCTGCGGCCGGTGGCAGCAGTCGCAGGTGACAAGGTCAGGTGACGTCAGTGAGCGGGGCGGACCGTGTCCCTGGTATGTCGGGCACGTAAAACTTTCGTCTCTAAATTCTGCCGGCCAACAGGAACTGCGCGATCGGGTGGTGAGGTCAGGACCTGCGCAACAAGCTACGCTTAAGGCGGCCGCTCACTAGGCCATTCGGCGCACGGAGGTCGCGATATCGCTACGACTTTCCGCGCATCTTTAGCGACATTCCGCCTTCGCGTCAGCCGAAACGTCAAAAATCGCAGACGAATGTCGTCGGCCGGCCATCTGCGGACCGGCGGAAAAAAGCTGATTCGAACGAGCTTTTTTCGGCGACTGAACGCCGCGGAGCCGCGGACAACAAAATTGATCAGGCTACAGTGGCGAATCTATGCAAGACAGAGGTGCACATTTTGCACAGCTTGCTCTTGCCGCTGTGAAATTTATTATGGAAAAGTTTCGTGGTTCTAAACTTACATCTTCGTCGAAAAATGGCCATCATTAATTTACCTTGTGACAGGCTGTAGGCACAGGTTGCGACATGCTGTAGGTCGGCGGGGCGGAATCTCGCGAGCAGACAGCGCCGAATCCGCCGGAACAAGGACGATATTCAGCGGTATCGACGCGATTTTCCGAGGCGGAATGTCGCAGTATATCGCGCGCCGAATGGCCTAGTCACGGGGGCGCCAACCTCTGACGTCACGCGCAAATTCCAATCAGCTGTTGTACGGTTAAACTATTTATCGGATTGAGCGCGCCGCCGCAGTAGAGCTGCAAATTTAGTGGACACCCAGGTCACCGAGTGGCGGTATTTAACGACCTGAGTACTATTGTTGATTATAATAGCTAAAGAAGCATTATTCAAGCTATGTTGTTAAATTAATTTATTTGGCTTGTGCTAGCATCTCTTTCTGTGAAAAGAAAAGTCAACAAGTGCAAATAACTTCTTACCAAAATAAATACTATTTATTATATAGTATTTATTTATCTCATGAGTCATGTCATACTCATGAGTCATGTCATACTCATGAGTCATGTCATACTCATGAGTCATGTCATACTCATGAGTCATGTCATACTCATGAGTCACGTCATACTCATGAGTCATGTCATACTCATGAGTCATGCTCATGAGTATGCACGCACGGATTATATGAAACCGTCCTTGCTTTCGAGTCTGTAGTTTCTATTCATATTTAGTCCCTTTTACCTTTTACGAAATTATTTTGATACTTTCGTTGCAATACATATCAAAGCAGGAATGCCACAGGGGAATGTCCAGCCACTGCACCTACCATTTTGTTTAAGTTTGACATCTGAATGGGCCCGTATTACTGCGACGAAAGTCCTATTCCACCCGCAGTCTCCGAACAGTCTTCATAATTAGATTACACCTTTTGCAATATTCTCATTTCTCTCCAAGCACATACTTTAGTTTGGCCTTCGCTGATGCAGCCAGTTAGCGTGTCCCTTCCCGGTTAAAAAGGTCCTGCTTTTCCTGCAGAAGTTTCTACCGTCTGGGAATGGTGCAAAGAATCCAGATAATTTCGCCGTTGCCGTATATTTCCATCATGCGTCGGCGAGAGGTCATCGACATCATATTTTGTTTTGCCAAAGATACGCACGCCAGTAAAGAAAAGGGACAATAAATAACCAGCATAGGAACATAATCAGAACATACTATCTTATACTGGCATATGCTAACAGTAACATGCCTACTACATATCAAGCATTTACATGCCGCATCATCGCCTATTTCAACTATTTGTCACCTATTTAATTTGCCACCTATCCTAATAATCACTTCTATCCTAATAAAGCATACGCATATGCGCATACCCACACAAATGACGCAAGCGAATATCAACCAAACGAAACGAAACGAATGACCGATATCGGTGATAAGTCGCCGATATTCAGACGTTGGAACCGTGAGTGACAAATACATCAGCAGCTTTTACGAAGCATAAATACACGTGGAAACATCGAGTCGATTGCTACATAACAATACAAGCACATGATGCGTGCCAGCACAAATACAAGCTCAAACATCTCGTCTCCAGCAATGCGCTCACGACAAGTAAAATTCAAGTTTGATAAATCACCGGATATATCAATCTTTTTCAGACAGCATACCTCACCACTATCTGCAGCACGCAATCTATTATTGCGCAAAGACAAACTACATGTCGCATACTACGCTTTGGATTTTTTGGGCACCTCAACTGCTCGGGTTATTGGCGATAGACTGTGTGTCTTGTAGACGACACAATGCTAGTGGCGGTGGCTGCCAGGGCCATCATCACGCTGTCGCTCCGCATGTGCTGCACCGGGCCGCCGCCGCCGTGGCCTGGTGACGGCCGGACACCGATGGCGGAACGCGCGATCCCATAAGTACGGTACCAGCATTGGGGCCAGCTTGCGGTGGCGCGCGCTCGCGCGGCTCTGGCCGCCGCACGGTGGACCATCTTGGTATTATCTTGTATCTTGGCATTGGCTTGGTGAGCCTCTTGAGCAGATGGTCGGTCTTGGCATCGGGCTGCTTATTGAACACAACGGCCAGCGTCTTGGCAGCGCGCGCCGCCGTCAGCGGGTGCCGCTTCTTCAGCGCCAGCTTGGCGAGCATCACGGTGACGATGTCTTGCTGCGGCGCAGCCACGCTGGGCCGGGCGGCGGCCAGCAGCGCCGTCAGCTGCGTGTGCTGCCACGGCGCCGCGTGGGAGAGCGGCACGCCGTGCCACCGCTCAGCCAGCGTGCTCAGCACGTGATCGCCGTCTCCGTTAAGAAAGAAGACGTCCGCTCCACGATGTCAGTCACCGTGGCCAGCACGCGCTCGGTGGCGGTGGCCTCCTCGCGGCTGACGCGCACCTGCCGCACCAGTGGCAGGGCGGCGCGCGCCGCCTCCAGCCCGGTCACGCCGGCCGCCACCGCCGCCAGCTGCCGCTCAGCCTAGTTCTCCGGCGACACCGCACCTCTGTTGAGCTGGGTCAGCAGCGGCTGCACCAGAGCCGTCACCACGGCATTGGTGTGCTGGTCGGTGGCGGCCTCGATACAGGTGAGCGCCGCCGCCCGGACCGCGGCGTCCTCAGTCGTGTCCAGACCGGCCAGGTGCTCCGCCAGTGGTCCGCCTCCGCCTCGCCCACCAGCCAGGGGCAGGAGCTGAGCACGGAGAGCGCGGCCGTTTGCAGAGGCCGGTCTCCGCCAGCCACCTCGGCCAGCAGCACGGCAGCCAGCCGCGGCCGCAGCGGCTCCACAGCCGGCGACTCGTCCGCGCCGCCGTCCGCCAGCAGCCGGCCATGCGCGCTCAGCGTCTCCAGCCGCTCGGCGGCCGAGTCTCCGCGCCGGCCTCCAGCTGGCCAAGTAGGGCCGGCACCGCCTCACCCAGCACCAGCTCCCGGCCGCCGGCGCAGAGCACCACCAGCAGCAGCGCCGCGCCGGCCATCAGTCGGTCGCCGCCTCGCTGCGCCGCGTGGTGCAGACACTTGGCCAGCAGGGGGCGCGTCCACTGATCGGCCTGCGCCGGCACAGCCGCCACCAGCTGTAGCGCGCGCGGCTGCACCTCCGGATGTCGCGCCGCCAGACACTCCCGGGCCAGCGCCAGCCGCAGCGGCGCCAGTGTAGACGCCGCAGCAGCGTTGCAGCAGCGCCAGCGTCCAGCTTGGCCTGCGTCAGGTCCGAGTTGAGCTTCTCCAGCGCCAGCGGCAGGCAGAACTCTGCGAACGGTCCGGTGCCGGCCAGGCAGTCGTGCAGCGCGTCGGCCAGCATCTGTCGCGTGACGCCGTGCGAGCTGTCCGGCGGCGGCGTGAAGTTCACCCGGAAGTAGCAGGCCAGCAGCTCGAACAGGTCCTCGGCCAGCGAACGAACATGTCCTCGGCAGGGTGGCGAGGCAGTTTGGCAGGTGGGTGCCTCACACTGCTGACCGGGCATACATGCGCATGCGCTTGGCGTTGCGCTCATTCACCCGGCACTCCGTCAGGCTGCCTTGCAGCCACTTCAGGCGGATGTGCGTCCGTGTGACGGCGTACTTTCGCACCACCCGAGGGTCGATGCGGGAGTACTCAAACGCCTCCACCTGCTCTAGCCACTGCAGTGACGGCACAGCCAGGCTCCTCGGTTCAGCCGCTCGATCCACCCAGAGCTCTTGGACTAGCTTGGCCGGGAGCACACTGGCCGGACACAGTGCCAAGGCTGCTGTCCACGGAGCGACACTTGTACGCCAGGAAGCCAGCAACGTACGCCAGAGCTTCCCGGCCGAACTCCAGACTGGCCGCCACGGGGTGACCAGATGGCGGTCCTTGGTGGGTCTGCGCATCTTGCAGGAGCTGGCTGGACTGCAAGTCGTCGTCCGGATCATCCGTAACCGCCCCCTCGTCCCTGAGGTCCTTCAGGACGCTGGCGCTCAGGTACACAGGATTCTTCTCCTCCATGGCGATAGAGGCGCCGGAGGCCGATGGCTGGCTTCTTAAGCCGGCTGCCACTGCCGGTGACGCGCCCATCAGCAGCAGCCGGATGCGCGTCTTCACCTCCACCGGCGTCGGGTCGGCGTTGGTCTCGGACATGCACCAGATCTGCGAAAACAATGCATACAAATCAGAAATATTGTGTTAAGCATGCAAATATTAGGACTCAGCAGTACCGTCTGTATACAACACAGGCATACAATGGAAGGACTGACTGAACTTGAACATGTTCAGTGCTAGCACAAATAATTCAATTAGTGCATCACAATAGTGTGCAAATCATTAAAGTCTGAAATGCAACATTTTGAATAAAAAACATGTCTTGCCAACTATCACTGTCTTCTGTCCCCTGTCAGCTGTCACTGTCCAATTGTTGGATGTTTAAAATGCCAGACTTCTACTATGTGGTGCAGAAGATGCTGACACACTTAAAGGGAATGTTTCACCTTTGTATTAGTTTTAAATTGAGATAGCCATTATCTGGAGCTGTTATTGAAATGTCTAAATTACTCAGGTCATTTTCCTCAAAACTTAACAGTTTTTAAGCAATTTAATTTACCATTTGCAAAATGAATCCAGGCTGGTGCAGCCGCTGATTGGCTAACAGACACTTCTTCAGCCAATCCCACTTTGTCAGCCAATCAGCGGCGGTATATAATGATGTCATTTGCCCAAATCTAAAACTTTATTTGTAAACGTTAAGTGACTTTGCGAGTGAAAAAATATCACAATGGTTTTCAGCAGCACTTACTTCATATTTTCTACTACAACCAATGTATATTTGACAACTTTCAGAAAGGTGAACATTCCCTTTAAACACTGAAACACTACTAACATCATGAAATCACTATGAATGCATAAGAGTTGACACTATGACGCATAAGAGTTGTGGCGCCCTAAAACCCCAATACACCACCAGTGTTTTGACATAGGGTGAAGATGTCAAAATCTCATTTTTGTTTCATGCTATCAGTGTGTGCACATAATACTGATGCACTAAGGCACTGATAAAGTATTGGCACTTTAGTGCATTGGTATCTACATTTCAATAGCATGAAACATCTGATGTTTTGATGTGTCCGAGGCTACAGTCGTTAACTATCAATATGATCATCATGATGCTTGGATGTTTCTTTATCACTGCCAGTTTGATATGCTGAGAAAGTACATCAAACATTTGAGTAACTGCTGCTTTTATCATACTGGTTGCAAATTTTATCTCACTGTTTTGTTTTCAAACTTGAACTGGATATGCAAGGAAGTCAATATATTTGCACATGCCACCATTGGCTTTGGGAGGCA
Organism: Chirona hameri; assembly: GCA_036785665.1. Lineage (NCBI taxonomy): Eukaryota > Metazoa > Arthropoda > Thecostraca > Balanomorpha > Balanidae > Chirona > Chirona hameri. The sequence goes on from JAXIVJ010002251.1 coordinate 76,351, forward strand.
AATAAGCTTGATGCTTCGAAATTATTTGACTGAATTTCGCTTCATTTAAAAGTCCGTTAAATAATGAGCTCATTGTAGCATTGTTAAAATTTGACAATGTATCGTAAACGCACATTTGTATCACAATTACGTACCCGCACACTCAACACACAGCGCGAGGACTCTGGAAGTGATTATCACTTGCGATGTTTTGCGAATGTGTGCAGTGTTATCAGCGTCAATCAGCTTATTCAGCAACGACAATTCCCGTCGCTGATTGGTCAAGTTTCACGGTTCCGGTGTGCGCAGTACTCAAGAAACACGTCACTGCTTGCCAATACAGTAAACTTTGAAATATGACAGCCTAAAAGTCAAATTTTGAAGCGCGCAACAAAAATTTCCAAGATTTTTGTGTCTCAAAATAAAACTATTTGAATTACCTACTTAATGCTTTCATTTACACGACCCGACTATTTATGGTTCTTCAAAACTCAGAGATGCAGTCCAGTATTTGCAAACGACAGCCTAAGGCTTTCGAGCAAATTTAACTATGTTTCGACAAAATTTATGGATAAAATTTTGTATCATTTAAAAGCTCTTGAAATTTTAATCAAGATGTGAAGTTATCTCGATCCGACTATTTCTAGTTTTTGAAATCACATGGGTTGCAGTTCTAAGAGAGTGTGCTGTTGTGGTGTGTTGTACATTGGAGAACTGATTGTGAATATTTCCCAAATTCAATTTCAGAGACTAATAGGTGTTTTTCAGTCGTCAGTTTCTTGTAATTTCAGATATGCATTCAAAGTTGAGTTAAAACCTTCGGATTTTCTACAAGGCTGTCATTTGGAAGATGCCCTACCCTGCATTTTTCTTTTTATAATTAGACAGTTAAATTATAATTGCTTTCTTTCTTGTATATAAGTCTCACATATGAACGTTAATATAAATTAACTCAAATATCCATAGTCTAAATACCTTTTTAGCCTAAACAAAACAGCTGAAAAAAGTGATCACCATAGGGTCTGTGTTGAAGGCCGGCACTCGGCGCTACCTAGTATTCTATTTACCGTGGGCCTAGTGTGCGGCCGCCTTTAGCCTGGGTCCTGACCTCGGAAATCCATCCAAATAAAAACATTCGGACAAAACAAAATAGATGAAACAATATCGTGATGTGAATGAACTTTGGCTGTATATGTTTGCAGTGTCAATCATCAATTGTTTTGTATGTCCTATTTTTAATGACCAACTGAAGAAGTATCAATATGAATTATGAAGCGTGTCTTGGTCAATAAATTAATATGATGAGTTTACTGTTTATTCTTGAAACACTGGCGGCTAAATAGTGTCTATGAAAGAAAAAAACCATCAATACTTTGTCTGATATTGTACCTATTATTGTATCAAGTATGATACACGATATTAGCTTGAGCGCATCCTTGGGTGGATAGGATAACCATTTGAGAATATATTTGGAGGATTCAAGCTATCCTTGGCTTTGTATTCCTGTAAATAAGGAGATTATCAGTTAACATATTATCCTGGTTACAATTAATGTGTGCTATGACTACCATTTACTGCCAAGTGCCACTCCAGCACTTACATTCTGACACCAACACCGATCCACATTCATCAACCATTTTGAGCATCTGTGATTTGAGCCATTGTGATTTCCATATTTCTTACAAACATGTAGTTGCTGCTACTCAAATCATTACTGATGTGATATTCCCCATTCTGATCTTTCCACTCCACGTTTATGCATCTTTGGTGTTTATTAGTGCTGGTAAACATTACTATGGACATGTGTATGCTATGATGTGTCAATGTCAGTATTTAGTTCATTATGTTGGTGGGGGCAGTGGCGGATCTACGGTTGGGCAAAATGGGCAATTGCCCCCCCCCCCCAAACCGCCTGAAATCGGCGCAAAATTGACTCATTTCCTGATATAGAAGCAAATCTAAGCAACTTTTACTAAGGAAAGTTTGCTTTAAATCAGCTATCAATGCATAAGCAAGCGAAATCCGATGAGTTTTTAGAATTGTGTGAGACTTTTTGGAATTTTGCCCCCAAACTCAAAACCTAGATCCACCACTGGGTTGGGGGGGGGGGGGGGGGAGGAGGGGGTAGGAATGTGTGTATGTGTGGTGTGTATGTGTTCCCACCTAAATGCATGTGTATGTGTTTGAATGAATAGAATTAATGTGTGTGTTTGTGAATGTGAATGTGTTCCCACCTACTATCTACATGCATGTGTATGTGTTTGAATGAATAGAGTGAATGTGTATGTGTTTGTGAATGTGAATGTGTTTCCACATATTACCCTATTCCTCAAGAACACAACATAATGTGTTAATTATATTGTTGTGGTGGTGGTGGTGGTGGGGGGGGGGGGGGGGGGGTAAAATATGACCCCCTCTAACCAGACTGGTTATTTATTCAACACTGCTTGAATCGATTGGAATTGTTCAATCAAAATTCCTTGAAAAAAAATATTCACCACCAGATCTTTTGATTCATGAATCGTGATTGGATCAAATCCTGCATCAAATCAAGTCTGATTGAATCAAAAGATTTAACGATTCAAGTACACTGGTAAGTTGTGCAAATACATGCAGATTGCAGTTCCAGTGGCTACATTTATTTATACTGAAATAGTATTGCTGTAACAATGTTTTTTTATGATATATATGTATGTTTCAATTTGTATTTATTTGACATACATTCACAAATATTTAAATATTGAATGAAACGTAAATCGACTCAAATATTTGTTTTTATTCTTTCAATCGGGAAGAAACAATTCTAAAAAATAGTGAATCCAACGGTGATTGAATCATTCAGATTCCAAAATGAATCATGATTGAATCATTCCAAAACAAGTTGAATCAATAACCAGTCTGCCTGTAACTAGAACAAATAAATGGCTAGAAAGATGCGAACAAAGCGTTTGAAAGCTCTTTACAAGGCCATTCGACGTTACTTCAGGTATGATTTGGCTCAGGTCAATAATGAGGTCACCAAAGGTCAAATTTTCCAAGTATAGGACTTCGCTACAGAAACTCTCCAAAATATCTTGGGAACTATGATAGCTAGGAACGAACGGAAAAGGCAACCGTAAGCTCATGCAAAATTAAATTGAGTGTTATCAAATTAGCAAACGCTCAGGTCAATAGTTTAGCCCTAGAGGTCACCAAAGGTCATGTGGGCATTGTGTTCCCCAAAACGCTTTCATAAATACCGTTGTATTGGTTAGACATATAACAATCATTTTAACACTATCGTGTTTGTCTCGTTAAGGCGCTGCGAACCATGATAATGGTGACCTAGTTAGGTCAACTTCAAAATTTGACCTCAGATCAAGGTCATTTGGTGACCAAGGTAGGTTATGTTGCACATGGGGCGACGCGACTCGACGAGAAAACACAGTGGTGTCGTTTGCACGTCTCTTATCTTTATTATATCAAGAGTTATTGGCAACATGTGCTGGTGACCTGAGATGACCTCAGCTCACCTTGCAGAGGTCACAGAGCAAAAATTGCACCCGGGTCATCAATAATGAGGTAAAATAGTATGATTCTTAAAGAATTGGCCTGATGTAATGCATTTTCTCTGACTAGGAAGCATTTGTATATTTTCCCATTTACTTATAATGGGAGGTCATGGAATTGACCTGACTTTAGGTCACCGATACAACAAATCCGAGGTAAACGAATTGTAGGTAAGTATGGCCTTATGCAATCCTGAAAGTTGCAAATCTCTCTGACAAACACTGGCTTTGGCACGACCGCAAACATTTTTGGAGATAAGATCACTTGACGTGACCTGGTGACCTGACCTGAGATGACCTGCAGTTAAAACTTCCACAAAATGTTGGTAATTGATGCCCGAATAGCTGTGCCGAATTTTGTGGCGCTGCGCGCCGCCGTTTTCTTGATATTCCCGAGAAAAAAACTCAGGGGGGGGGCAAAATGACCCCCACACCACCAGGGCGGGTTTAATATCCATACCTTTGGCCAATATTTAGGTGCATTCCAGCCACTCTTTAGGCATAAAAGTGGACATTTTCATAAACAGAAGAAAACGAACTTAACATCTGTGCCAAAAACGCATTTTATTTACCACCCGGTGACCGAAATTTTGAGGTCATAAGTTGGGCCAGTTTACGTGTTAAGTCAATGGTGAAGGGAAAACTTCAAGTCCACGTGACGTCATCTCACGTGACGCTACCAAATCCTCTCCGTTGCCTCTATCACCCTGGGGGATACGGCCTTGCTTACACGACCTTAGCGGCGAGAAAAGGAAGAGCGTCTTTCTGGCTCGTTTTCTTTGTTTTTGAAGTAAGCATCAAAGGGTTTCTGTGGTTTTATTGTTATATTTTTTCCGTGACATTTGTGATCCCTTTCTGCAAACTTCTGTAGATGTGTATTCATGTCTTGATTTTAATTTACGAATGTGTGGTGGTGTGCGCCACTAACGTCTACATGAGGTTTCTTTTGCTGTATCTATTGCTTTGATGTTGCTATTCTCTCACCTGGTTATCTCACCTGGCTGGATTCATTACATTAACATTGGAGAAAAATGACAATTGGAATGGGAAGGAGTTTGAAGGAACCCCAAATCCTAGATGCGCCAGCCTCTGTAGATAGTCCTAACTTAGTTTGGCACTAATTTATGGCTGGAATTGTGTGTCTTCCAATCATTTTGTCAATAAGATAAGCAATTACTACATGTTAGGCCAGTAGTACTTAATCAGACACATCACATGAATTCACACACCACAAGGAGAGTTATGACATGTTTGTTTAACTAATCTTCTGGAGGTTTGGATGTTGCAATGGATAGCTTTGATCAGGGTAAACAGCTTTTCTATGTAGCTTTTCTTGATTTCGGTAAAGCATTTTCAAAGTCTCCCATACAAGACTGGGGTTGCAACTTAAAATTCATGGGATCAGGGGTAAGATTCTGGATTGGATAGAAACGTGGCTTTCAGGACGCCAGCAAAGGCCAAAGGGTTATATTGAATGGGTGCAAATCACAATGGAAGGAGGTTCTCAGTGGGGTTCCACAGGGATCAGTCCTGGGCCCATTGCTTTTTATAATATTTGTGAATGCAATTGAGAACAGTATTGACAGCGAAGCCTTGAAATTTGCAGACGATCTAAAAGTTGTCAGGATTATTAGAGGAAACATGATCAGGATGTTTTCAATCAGATCTGGACAAGCTAGTTGAGTGGTCTGAAGCATGGCAGATGAAATTCGATTTGAGTAAATGTAAGATTATGCACGTGGGACGAGTAAGCAGTAACATAGGTATGAAATGGGTGGGCAGAAAATGGAGCAGATTGAAAAGGAAAGAGATTTAGGTGTTGTGGTAAACAATAGACTATCAGTGTCATACCAGGTTGTAGAAGCTAGAAAAAAGGCACTTATAATGCTAGGGGCCATTAACAGAAATGTTTCCTACAAGGGTGAAAAGGTAATAAAACTGTATTATGCATATGTTAGACCACATTTGGAGTATTGTGTACAGGCCTGGTCTCCAACATATGAGAAAGATTGCTGGTTGTTAGAAAGAGTTCAAAAGGGCAACACAAATGGTGAATTGTCTTGGTAGTTTACCTTATGAAGATATATTAAAGAAATTGGGTATGTTTTCACTTAGATATAGAAGGCTAAGAGGAGATCTAATTGAAGTCTTCAAAATTGTAAATGTTCAGCATTCTGGATATTTAAAGGGAATGTTTGAGTTCAATAGGGAAAATCGAGGTAGAGGTCATCAGCATAAACTCACAATGAAACAAAGTAGGACTAGGCTACGACAGTCATTTTTCAGTAGAAGGGTTATTGGACATTGGAATATGCTACCAGGGGATGTCGCTGATGCAGTGACACTTGCTTCCTTCAAAATTATATTAGATAAATACTTTACAGAGAAGGGATTAGTTCATAAATACTTGTGGGATTAGCCTTCTTTTATGCAGGTAGAGTAAGGTGCTTTGAAGGGGCGATACTGGTGGAGGGGGGGGGGGTTGCAGGGTGCAACCTCGGATGGGCCCAAGAGGCTCTTTGTTGCACTTTCTTTTATGTCTTTATTTATGTCTACATGCATGCCTACACAAAGGCAAACACTGTTGTGTGCATGCGCTTCTAGCATTCTCTTAAAGTTAGTCAAGTCAGGCACATGCAGCCGCAGCAGGCATAGCGTTCCAAGCAGCAATGCAGTGCACAGAGAAAAGGTGTTTTCTGACATCTCTGTGGGTGAAGGTAGGACAAATATTGTGGCAGTGTCCCCTAGTGCGTGTTTGAGTCGGGTGAACTATGGTAATCTAGACCCATTTGTGGAACTATTCCATTTTTGGAACACTACCCAAAAATGGGTATGATACTTCCAAAAATGGGTATGCTCTGTAATGCTCGTTCCAAAAATGGGTATGGAAACGACAGAAACAACCTTCCCAACTTTAACGTCAACCACGATTGATTGGTACATCAACACATTGTGTCAATGACGTCATCAAACTCGGTACCCTTGATTCTATTGACAACTGGTGCATTACGGAAATCCATTGTGTTTCAAATTTTATTGAAGTTGCACGATCTCGGGACGGCAAAAAGTGTCGCCCCGAGATCGTGCAACTTCAATAAAATTTGAAAGAAACCTTGGATTTTCGTAATGCTCACGCTATCAATAAAGTCGAGGGTGCTGAATCTGATGACATCATTGGCACAATCAGAGGCGTCGCTGCATTCTAAAAAGTGTGGGGGTCTTTTTCTCGTCTTTTTCTCGTCTTTTTTCTCGTCTTTTTTCTCGTCTTTTTTAGTATACCTTCAAATATTTCCGAGGTGTCACTTGACCCCCTAAACATTTTTTTTTTGCCGGAGCTAGCCTGGCACTTCGGAAAACTTATTTAAAAAACAAACAGAGGCGTCGCTACCTTCTAAAAAGTGTGTGTGTGTGTGTGTGTGTGTGTGTGTGTGTGTGTGTGTGTGTGTGTGTGTGTGTGTGTGTGTGTGTGTGTGTGTGTGTGTGTGTGTGTGTGCGTGTGCGTGTGCGTGTGCGTGTGCGTGTGCGTGTGCGTGTGCGTGTGTGTGTGTGTGTGTGTGGGGGGGGGGGGGGGTAGTCCACTGCCAGGGGGCGCCATACCCAGAGGAGGGGGTGGCCCGGCCTAGAGGGGCGCAAATCCCATGAACTTCCTATATTTCACTTGCCTAATTTTCCGGCCCCTCTTTCACATAAAAAGAGCAAGTGAACTTACTTCCAATCCTTCCATATTGAAAGGATGGGTTTTATGCCAGACAACAGTTTTCAAAGCGTCGCGAAACAGCGTTTTTGCTGATGGGAAGAAATTTGCAATGCCCGGTCAATGGTGGACATGCATCGACGAGTTATAATTACATATAGACGAATTATATCGACGAATCAAGACATAATTATAGACGTTACGAAGCGGGCAATGCATTTTTTTTTGTTGGTTTTAAAACGAAAAAATACAGCTTTGACAACTTCAAACATACACCCGCACAGCGGCACGCTCATGCAAGGACTGCGCATTGCACATCAACATGGGACATTTTCCTGACTAATGAGTGTCTAGTTGAATTAACCCGCACTCCGCGGGGGAGGGTAAATTATAGCCCCTCCCGGATTTACTTGTACTTGAAAACTATGAGTAGAAAATCAAGTTGTGATGCAAATTGTCACACAAAAAAAACGTAAAAGAACGGAAATGACATTCTCTTAAAAATGGCTATCTCGGATGTGCGAATTTTTGGGTTTTTGACACAAAAAATCAAAACAACTTATTTTGTTTTTATTTCCACAAAATCCTTTTTTTAAGATATTCAACAAACTGGAATATATGTTAGCGAACCAACTATGGACGATACCCAAGCCAAATTTCAAAGTAATATCTTTATTTTTTACTAACTTATGGCTCCCAAGTATAAGTAACTCATGACATCATTTTGTCAAGCTACATTTTTTGGCTTTTATTGACAAGATACAGACTTATAAATACCACAGCTGTATTTCTGAGACAACGCTGGTCTAGACACATGTCTTCTGTATTTATATTAATCAATTTCAAATGTTGCCCTTGTTGTGACCTGACCTTGACCTGAGGACAGCCTTGTAATTGTGACCATTTTGTGGACTTCTTGGGTCCAAAGAATTTTGCTCTCTTCATTTGTTTCTGGAAATTTGCTCTCTTTTCACCTGATCTTACCAACATTGATTGTAGTTCAAATACAATTGTTTTCCGCACAAGGATTTATTATCTATTATAAATGATGATTTTTTGCTCACTTTTCAAGTGAAATAATTTCCAAAAAATGGAAATCCTAATTTTCCAAAGAATAAAATTTGACTCCACATGTGGATTTTTAATCTCCAGGACCAGGTCATGAAACGAAAAATCCAACACTGCCCGAGGGCCATTATATACCATATAAGCGAAAGTGAACTTGTAAGCAAAGGTCAAGGTCAATGTCAGGTCACAAAAAGTCACAGGTCTACGAAAGTCATGCGACACATGTTGTATGGGTTATTTTACACACTTAAAATTCGATAGTAGCAGTCATTTTCACAACCTGACCCCATATAATATATGGGGTCAGGTTGTGAAAATGACTGCTACTATCGAATTTTACGTGTGTAAAATAACCCATACAACATGTGTCGCATGACTTTCGTAGACCTGTGACCTGACATTGACCTTAACCTTTGCCTACAAGTTCACTTTCGCTTATATGGAAGATGCATTACATTATACCTTTGAGAGCACCTTGTGCGATAATAGTCGCAATCTAAGGCTTTGGATGGAAAGTATGGCCCAAAACTCAAAATTCCTCAATTTTGACCTTTGACCTGATTTGACCTGCCATGTGACCTTGTTTTAAGAATTTAGGGTATGCAATATATTCGTCTCCTTGAGAGCTTTCTATCGCCGTCTTGTGCGTCCCACTGCGGTCATTAGTTCGGAAGATACGAGGGGGGAGGGGTAAAATTCTCCCCCCCCCCAGCGGGGCGCGTTCGGCTGTCGACCCCAGCGGGGCGCGCGTTAACGGATCATATCGACTCCCACTCGATGCATTTCACTCCACATATTCACAGCACTGAAGGTTTGGGTAGTAAGCAAAATTCACAATGAAGAAAATAATTAAAAGAAAGCTTATCAAGGAAGGAAAGGAAACATCAGCCAATAACTTGCAAACGGTAAATCGCACAGACATTCAAATGGTACCGATCGCTTCGGTGCATCATGAGACCTCTCAGTGGTGAATAATCAAAGGGATCGGCCCAGGCGCACAACCAGAAAGCACATTTCGGGAGGGGGATACAGCTGTTGGGATCGTCATCTCCAGTCCAAAAGGGGCCTCATTTCCGATACAAAGGGGTGCACGACTTGAGGGACGATACCTGCACTCGCAGGGGCGCCCCCTCTCCCGCGAGGAATGCAGGGGCGCCGACTGCGCAGTCACAACGCAGTATGCCGCCTCCGGAAGGTATCTCGTCGCCCTTGAAAGGCATCATGCCGCCTTCGAAAGACATATTGCCGCCCTCGAAAGGCACCATGCCGTCCTTGGAAGTTGGAAGGCATCTTGCCGCCCCCAGAGCGCATTATGCCGCCCTCAGAAGACGTCTTGCCGCCATCGGAAGGCCTCGGAAGACATCTTGCCGATCTCGGAAGGCATCATGCCGCCTTCGGAAGACATCTTGCCGCCCTCGGAAAGCATTTTCCCGCCCTCAGAGCGTTTTATGCCGCCCTCGGAAGGCATCTTGCCTCCATCGGACGGCATTCTGCCGCCATCAGATTGCATTATGCCGCCCTTGAAAGTTACCGCCCTTGAAGCCTTCGGAACCTATTGTCGCCCTCAGAGCGCATTGTGCCGCCCTCAGAGCGCATTGTGCCGCCCTCAGAGCGCATCGTGCCGCCCTCGGAAGGCATTTTCCCGCCATCAGAGCGTATTATGCCGCCCTCAGAAGACGTCTTACCGCCCTCAGAAGGCATTCTGATGCCCTCAGAAGGCATTCTGACGCCCTCAGAAGGCATTCTGACGCTCTCAGAAGGCATTCTGACGCTCTCAGAAGGCATTCTGACTAGAGGTGCAGAAAACTGGTCCCGGCGTCACGGCGCTGTGACTAAATCAGTTTCACGGCGGCACTAAGCCGGGAATAGGTCAGGTCAAATGAGATAAAGCCGTGACCTTATCATACTAAAGACTAAATCAGGCGCATGTTCCAAAGTCCAAGCATTTTGATTAAAGCAATTGTTGCAGCTGTTCATTTGGTTTGCATTATATTTCTTAGTCACCTATGTCAGTCAACACTAAAGATTGACTGACTGACTAAAGATTGATACTTTGTATCACCTTTGTATTTGGGTATAGGATAGGCGACACACATAGCACTAGGTTTCCATAAAGTAACCAACTTAAGCATCACACTAATTTATAGGTAACACAAAGCCAGTGGCTTTGTATCACATATACACTTTTTTGTTGGTAGCATCAAGACACCAACAAGGAAAAGTTATGGAAGAAAACAAACACCAAGCCACTAAGCTTACTTACTTCACTAAAACTACCTACTGGCTACTACTACTACTACTTAGGTACCTGTTACCTAAGAAGCAAGTGTTCCGGAGATACCTTCCTCTTAAATCTCACAGTCACAACTCACAACACAACCAACTTGCACACTGATATTGTACATGTTAATGGATCACTAAATAGAAACAGGATTCAACATTTCCAGTAGCCTCAATATATGCCTCAGATGATGATTCAAGTAAATCAAGACATGGGGGCTTATTAATGGCTACAGACTCAGTCTAATACAATTCATCAAAATTCAAAATACCCCAAGCTAAGGGTTATTGTTATGTAATAATTTCTCCTAGCACAAATAATTTACCAATTAAATTTACTTCTCTGATGCGTCACAAATGGCGCTGTGCAAAGTGAAAACCCCCTGGTTGGCGGACAACACTATTACACCGCCATAGTCAGTCATGTCATAGTCATGTAAATCTCAGCAACGGCTGGACCGATTTGCTCGCAACAAGCACCAATCGATTTAGCGCATACGATTTCATCAGCTGTTCTGAAACTGGTGACCTCAGGTCATCACTGTGACCTTGTAAATGCACAAACGTTATATTTGGCATTGCAGCCAAATGGAATTTCAGCAACGGCTGGACCGATTTGGCTGCACACATGGCGGTGTAATAGTGTTGTCCCTGGTTGGCAGCACTCGGGCGTTAAAAACCTACTACACCATAGGGTTCCTATGTTAAATCGATGATTTTCGGACGAAGCTGGCTCATAACCTATGGCAAATATGTTAAATCCGACTTATGGAGTCTGGACCAGATAGCTACAAGCCTTGGATACAACGTTTATTTTTCCATTTGTATATATTCCTGGCGTAAAGGGGTTAAATGGCCTTGGGCGTTAACCAATGTCGGAACGACCGCTGACCGCTTCCAAATGCTACTACAGGTACTGAAATATACACTACTTCGACTACTACTTCGTATACTCGCTGGAATTATAATCTATGGAAATAGAAGTTATTGATAGCAAAAAATACCTTTGATTTATAATAGACAAAACAACTACAAGAAAAATTATATCTTGTCTAATTCATGGGGGCGTTACATTCCTTACTGTTCTACCCCACGTTCTACCCGTTGTGCTATTACCCTGGTGAGAACAGCTGATGAATAATACCGAATTTACCTTTTGACGTCGAAACAAAAATAAAAGCGCGCCGTAGTTGACGATGGCGCGCCACAGCTGCCGATACGTGTGACGCGTTTGGCCTACGCGCCCTAATCCAGCAACAACAACAATCTCCTCATTGCCAAGGTCATGTTCTGTGTCACTGATTCTCGGGAGTTCAAGTTCAAGTTCGCCTTAATGTGACATGCTTACTATTTTGGGGTGAGCGATTTCGTTATTCTAATATTGGCTTCATCAGGTGAGATGACAAAAATGTATGTTGGTATAGCTGTGGCTCACTGGTAACTTACATGCCAGAAGCCATGCGTGACATTAATATTTAAATTGTATCGTTAGCCTTGTATGCTCTTAGACTTAGCTTTGATGGCCTGCAAGTGAGATGGATTTGCAGTTTGTATATGCCTATACCTGTATTTCAAAAGGTTGTTCTGGCAAATTTGGTAAATATCTTCTGTGCTGCGTGACGGCTTGTCATTAACCTCAGCTAGAATCTGACTTTACCAACTTGTTTTGTCCATTTCCTAGTGTTTAAAATGCCATTGTTGATGCTTGATGGCATGGTTGATTACTTTGATACTTTGACATTCTTTCAGTGGCTTCTTTATGAATCTTGTAGGTACTAGGTAGTAGGTATTAGGTAACCACTAACCACTAACCATGCATTTCATTCATGCTTATTGATTTTCCTACATCCATCATACCTCAAGGTATTGGCAGTCTTGTCCTGTTGCTGTTCTCAAATATAAATGTTCTAGCAAAGTATATTTTTAGGATACAAATTACATAACTATTTCATATGTTGAAATTGTGAAAATTTATCATGCCGTGACCATGCTGGGACTCAAATTGACCTGGCTGCTAGCACGCCGTGACCTCTGAACTAGGTCAGCCGCTGTGACCGGAGCCGTGACCAATGTATTTTTATTTTCTGCATCTCTAATTCTGACGCCCTCAGAAGGCATTCTGACGCCCTCAGAAGGTATTATGCCGCCCTTAGAATGACATCTTGAAGACATCTTGGCACCCTCGGAAGACATCTTGCTGCCCCAGGAAGGCATCTTGCCGCCATCACACCTGTTATGAAGGGAGCGCCACATTTTGGGAGAGGGGCGCACATGAGCTTGGGCCCTCATTGGCATAGGGGCGCACACACATGCTGGTGGCAGTGGCGTGCGAAGAAATTCACGAAGGACCAGGTCATTGCCTTGAGGGGCGCCACCCGATCGACATGGGCGCCACAAATATTTACGAAAATTTTGCAAGCCTCTCCTTCCGTACCGTGCGGAAGGAAATTCCACACCGTGCGGAAGGAGAGGCGCCCCCCCCACACTAGCCGGAGAGGGGGGGGGGCGTCACTAGCCGGAGGGGCGCCGTCACTGGCCGCAGGGGCGCCGTCACGGGCCGGAGAGGGGCAGCCACTAGTCGGAGGGGCGCCGTAACCCGCCGGAGAGGCGCCGTAACCCGCCGGAGAGGCGCCGTAACCCGCCAGAGAGGCGCCGTAACCCGCCGGAGAGGCGCCGTAACCCACCGGAGAGGCGCAGTCACTGACGGGAGAGGCGCCGTCACTGTCCGGAGGGACGCCGTCACTGGTCGGAGGGGCACCGTCACTCGCCGGAGGGGCGCGGTCACTGACCGGAGGGGCGCTCTCACTGGCCGGAGGGGCGCCGTCACTGGCCGGAGGGACGCCGTCACTCGCCGAATGGGCGTGGTCACTGGCCGGAGGGGCGCCGTCACTGGCAGGAGGGGTGTCTTCACTGGCCGGAGGGGCGCCGTCACTGATCGGAGGGGCGCCGTCGTTGGCCGGAGGGGCGCCGTCGTTGGCCGGAGGGGCGCTGTCACGGGCCGTAGACGCGCCGTCTACGGCAGGGGCGCCCTCACTAGCCGGGGCGGCGTCACTGGCCGCAAGAGCGCCGTCACTGGCCGGGGGAGCGTCCTCACTGGCCGGAGTGGCGCCGTCACTGGCTGGAGGGGCGCCGTCACTGATCGGAGGGGCGGCAGCTTTGCATGGGCGCCTCGGGTCCAAACGATCAGGTCATGCCTTGAATCACCATATTCTCGGTACACCACTGGCCTGCGGGCATTTTTAGTGTCTTTTTTTTAGTTTTTCCTTGTTTTTTTTTGTGTGTGTGTATAGTTTAGAGGGCGCCTCCGGCGCCCTCTTAAAACACAGAACAGACCCACTTTTTGAGGGGGCGCCTTCGGCGCCCGCTCAAAAGTGTGTGTGTGTGTGTGTGTGTGTGTGTGTGTTGGTGGGGGTGGGGGGCAGAGTTGGGTTTTTCATTTCATGACCTGCTCCCGGAGAGTAAAAATCCATAGGTGGAGAGTAAAATTGTATTGTCAGGCAAGTTCAGATTGTCATTTTTTTATATATTTTACTTGGAAAGTTAAAACATCCTGATTTGTAATAGATATTAAATCCTTGTGAGGAAAATTGAATGATATTTTAACTACAATGTCGGTAAGATCAGGCGAAAAGAGAGCAAATTTCCTGAACAAATATGAAGACAGCAAAATTCTTTGGACCCACAAAGCCCAGAAAATGGCCCAAATTCCAAGGCTGGGGGGGGGGGGGGGGGTCAGGGGCACCCGGACCCCCGGTAGCGACGCCCCAATCAATGTGTGGATCACGTTTAGTCATGAAGGTCGATTCCGTACCCATTTTTGGAACGAGCGTACCCATTTTTGGAACGAGCGTAAGTTTTGGAGGTGGGGTCATCATGTGACCTGGTCTGGTGACCTGACCTGAGATGACCCGGGACCTGAGATGACCCCCCCCCCGCCCAAGGGCGCGTGTTAAGAAACTGAGCTGCATGACACAACTAGAATCTCACTCTTGACACTTTTTTTTACTGTGGCTTTAGAACTATTGAACATTTGTGATATCAGGGTCCGAGGATTGCTTTGGATCTAGGGTGCAGAGTGGAAAATTTTGGCTAAAAATAAGCATAAAGGGTGGAAAATTCAGCAAAATATCATATGTTATCAGCTTTATCAATATCCAATTACCCACTCACCAGAATTAGTTATTAGGTACCTATGTCAATTCTTACCTGTCTTTCCCTACACAGGCTGTCCCCATCATTACATCCATAAATCAGCATCAGGGTTCCAATTATCCAATACATTTTAAAATAAGGAGTGGACAATTCGCAGTAAAACTGGGGAAAGAGTGGAAAAATAGGATCCATATGGCGTCGTTTTCCACCTAAATTTACCAATGCCAGGACACTGATATAGGTAGGAAAAATATTTGTACAAAATTGTATTTGTAAGTTACTGACATAAATACCTATATAATTTATTTATACCATATGCATACACAAGTTATATGCCACTTCACACTTCACGTGTTATTTTGTTTCATTTCAGTCAATTAAATACGAACTTTTGAGGGCAAAGACCAGAAGCAGCATTAGTTTGATATCATCAGCTATCAGCATCACCAGCATCAAGAAGTCTGCACCATGGCTTGTGGAGGTGTGCCAATGACTGAGAAGACTTGGCATGAGCACATGATGAGGCAGCAGCATGGTAAGTGAGCTAAGCTAATGTTGTAGTGTTCCCATAGCTGTCTGCCCTGGTATATTTTCAGAATGTATTTACATATCGTTAATTTGCAATTGTGACAAGCCAAACAAGAACACATTATGATGATCACCAACTAAGGATGTTCCATGGATCTTGAAATACCACTGACATTGCATACATTGCCCTTAAACACCAATCATCATCATCACTGTATATGATATTGATGACGTGTGCTGATGTATTAATTACCAGTTTTGTATTATAAGTCAAAACCCATTGCCACCTTTGATTGTCATTATTACTCAAGTATCACTGGTGTCATTTTACACCACCCTGTATCTGTCTTGCCCGGGCAGCGATGGCGGCGCACTCGTCTCCCTTCGCGGCGCCGTCCGCGGGCCACGTGTCGGCCGCCGGCCACTACGGCTACCAGCCGCCGGCGCTGATGGACCACCAGATGGCCGACAAGGAGAACGCCGCCATGGAGTTCCACCACGGCATGTGGCCGGCGCCCGCCTCTGCCACTCCCGGAGGCCACGGCAGCGGTATCGGGCCCGTTGGGGGCTGCCTTGGCGTGCGCAAGCGCGGCAGGGATGAGGTACTGTTCCAGGAGTTCAAGCGAAGACGGTTCACAGGTATGTGGACGGACAGGGCGCTGCCTATCGGGGGTGTGGTGTGGTCAGGGAGAAGTGGTGGCGGGTGGGTGGACTGTGTTGTTTGTGGGACAGTTGGGAGATGTTTGAGGGAGGGTGGATTGGTGGATGGATGGACGATGTTTCTGCTGGTGGTGCATACTGTCAAGGACTTACTACTATTTTACACTATAATATGTTGTCATTTATTGTTTTACCAATCACAGTTTAAATGCTATTTTCACGAGAATGAGTCATGCTTGAAATACCACTAGTGATGTTGTTTTTGTCTTATTAATCGTTTGACAGTTTGTGCTAGCATCAGAGATGTCATCTTCCCCATCAAACTCGTAGAAGTAAAGTTGTTGCAATTTGACTGTTCAAGCCACTTGATTTGAAGACTGACAGAGGGACTGATAACCTGGAAGCCATTTCGTCACAAAAGCCGTTTGGAGCCCTAGTGAATTAATGGTGGTTGTCTTATTTTCACACTTGATTTTAATATATCGTAGATATATTTTTTCCGGCCATTATATTGGCAACGTTTTAAATCGTACCCTATATTAGGTAAGTCTTGGCAATGTTTTAACTTTTACCCTAGTGTGGTCAGTAAGTCTTTCGATATCAATATAAGTTCAAACGCAGCATTTGTTTCCTGAGGAAAACTCGTGATGTGTAATGCTTGTAAAGTTAACCCGGCAGCCGCTGGGGCCTCCTGGACACCTTCGAGCCGCTGGGGCTTTGTGATGTCACTGTGACTTGACACAGGATTGACACCAAATTGTACCCACATGTGGCCAAGGAATGCATTTAAAGGTACCCGAAATTTCAAGTCTCCATCGCTACGCGTTTTTGTCATATCTCCGAAAAACAAACAAAGGGGAGGCTGCAAAAATAGTCGCACGCCAGCGCCTTGCGGGTTGATTGTTCGGTATACGCCGTTTACCATTCTTCTGGCGTATTTTTATTTAACCTTGTTAAAAAATAAAAGCAATATTTTTGCTGCGGATTCTCGAAATTTACATTTTTGTGCTGGTTTGTGGGATGCCAAACGTCTCAAAGGGTAGATCCCGGCACTTTGATGTCGTTATGTTCATCCTTCAATACAATGGTGTATGCGTCGCCACATGTTTTTGTGTCCCTCTTAATGCGTGCCTCTTAACGCTTCCTAGTTTGGATTTCATGCGACGTTTTATGCACGGCACGACTCTGGCTACGTGCTTTCAGTACTGCGATGGGTGCGCACAGCGCTGAAACTTCACATTTTTGTCTCATGCCTCATTTCGGGGCCGCATAACGTTGGCAAATGAGTCGCCCCTCAGGCTCAACAATCGTCATCACCATCTAAATTTGGGCCAATCAATGGACAAACAGTTTATGTGGTTCTGATACTGCCCTCTTGAGCAACATCCAATGCGGTTTCGTTCTGCGGTGCGTGTTGACTTGATAAGATTGGATGTTCGAAAGCCGTTAGCTTAGCGGCCCTACCAAACCGGTTTCTTGAGAAGGCAACCACCATTATATCTGGATGTATCAGCTGTATCCGGCAACCTAATCAGTCTCTTTGTCACGGTCATCAGATGATGTGGTTCTGTTACAACGATGCATTGTGTGTCACTGTCGTTAAACTTATTTGTTAAACATAGTTGATCCAGGTTCCTTTTCCACACCCACACTTTACCCACGTTTTCTCCCCTGGTATTGGTAGCTTAGTTTATATTTAGAAAGATTCCATTTCGAGAGACATTCGCCCGTCATGTGCAAGACTTGGCTGTGCCATTGTGCCTGCGTTTGCGCTAGGTAAACCTTTGACAATTTTCGTTGACAAAATTATCGAAATTCTTATGCTCGCGAAGGTATTCTTTTTAATTTCGATCAAGTAACCCCTAGCATGTTATAATGGAGAAGTCCGAGCCGGAGCAAGCGACAAGCAGAACTTGCAGGCGTTCGGCTCAGATCCATCATGATTCATTTTACTCACGTGACCAGTTTATTTCAGTAAAGGCAATTGTACGTGTCAGTGATTGGTCACGTTCGCCCATCATGGTTTATCGTAGTGGTTTGAGACGGTGTACGTTGGATGAAAGCTACAAGGACTTCTGCAAGCTTGGCGTCGTTAAACTTGCATTGCTTGCCTGGGCGATGTGCACGTGAGCAGTAGGCGCATGTTGTGCGTACAACAGTCACTATACTATGTGAATCTGTTGCTAAATTCAGCATTCAAGGGCCCTTTGAATTATTTTTGCCTTTGCAATAAAGCTTTGTTGTTATTGGATAATATGGAAAATTAGAATTGCAATGGCAGTAAAGCTTAGTTTTCCATAGAAAATATGGAAAAGAACATGGCAATTGCGATTATGGTATTATACTCGATATCATAAAAGGCGATGACCATTCGTTGAAAGCCACACGCTTTTTCGGTCGATGGAAGGTTTGTCATTGCAAACTATTTGGTGCTTGCGTATTGCTGACATTGTCTTCTTAATGATATTTGTATGCTCTGGGTAATTGTTTTGGATCAAGTGATAGTAACTGGAAGACATCAGGACTGTAGGAAATAAAACTGAGCCATATTTGCTGTATAAACTGCGACTTTTTTTGTGGCTGGAATTACCCATTACCATGTCGCAAAATTGCTTTGGTTTGAACATCAGTTCATCCAAATGTTAGAAAACCCTAGGTCTTTGACCGGGTTCACGTTAACGGATGCGAACATCACACAATGGCTCGCCCATCCGAGGGAAGCTGTATTTCGGCCGCTTTTGCACCTCGTTGCTTGACCTGAAATGAAACGATATCGTAAATTCAGTGGAAATAAATAATTAGGAAAAACAATATTTAAATGTTTCATAAACAATTTGCAGGCAATATTTAATTTATTATTAAACGCAATTATATGTTTTCGATAAAAGTAATGGAATGAGCAAGCTCTCGCTGCAGAGTAAAGTATTTTCGCCCCGAAAAGCTATGCATTTTACGTAGCTTTCGCATAAATAGCATACATAGAATAGATAAATAGATGCATAAATAGATCGAAGTCTAACTCAATAATTTAGGCAGTTTGTTTTGCGCTACCAAGCACCTCCTTATCCATTGACCAAAACTAGCCCATCCACAGCTGTGTTTAACGTAAGAATTGCTTTATTCACTTGGCCGCAAGCCATCTCTGGATTGCTTAGCTGTTTCGCCATGAATTGTGGCTGGACTGTTGTCGTCCTGGAATGAATGTACTGCTGGACCGTGTGACTTGTTGTACACTGTCTAGCCCGCGCCCAGCTCGGCCGGGCGGACAGTTAATCCCATGCCTGCCTGTACGCTGCAATAGGTGTTGTATAAGGTCAGCGCGTGCGCCAAGTTCCGCCGGATCGTCCGAGGTCCATGACCTGACCTGATCTTACCCTGCCGAGGTCACACCAGCCGCCCGGTACGGCGGGCCGTAGGTACAGTGGCGGCCACGCCTTCACTTGTTTCTGTTGCTCATTGGTCACGCGTAAGTCGCAACCGGCGCTCACACGCTCGGTTCATGGGCGGGCGCTTCGGGCGTATGCGTCATGAACACTGTCTAGAGGTTTTGCATAGGCTGGGGATGGATTAATAGGTCCCTGTAGGCTACTATTGAGAAATAATGCAAGCTTGACGAAAAAAGGTTACTTTCTATTGTTTCTAATTGTGTAAAACTGTACTGTGCTTAAATACCAGTATTCTAGAATATTAAGTTTCCTTTAAATCTCAACGAAAGCGAAAGTGCAACGGCTTAGTAGTGAAAACTGGAAATATCTGGATAATTTGCGGTGTTTCAGATGCCGTCAAACGGCGTTGTACCGCGCTGTTCTTTTAGAGCTCTGCACATGGTCAGCATAGTTGCATGTTGTAGCTCGAATACGACGCTATACATTCGACGTAGCAGCTGGATGCGTATTGCCGGAAATATAATCATGTTACCGTGCGGACTCGACTGTCTTTGTCGCCGTTGCGTCTATGGCTTGGAATGCGCGCTGTTGTCGAAAATTGTATTGTATATGACACCTGCCGCAATTGGTCATATTCCGCGTCACTGCTGTGTCGGTGAAGATGTGTCCATAAATCGTGTTCGTCACCACCATCGCTGACGAATGTATTGGCCTGTTACTTAGAGTTAAAGTTGAGTGTATCTGTGTTTCTTAGAATAAGGCTCAAGCTAGAAATATGCGCCTAATGACCTGTGTTATGGGCTCTAAGTCGTCGCCAATCTACTCGTCGTCCAAACTCCAATCATCGTCATCAGATTCAGATTTTAAAACAAAATCAATGAAGTCTACGTTTCAACGAAGATCCGCGTGTTGAGTCGGCCGTGACGAGTACGGGACAATTGGAGATGGAAGAAATTCGAGTTGGTTGAAGGCAAGCACGTTTTTGCAAGTCAAGTCGAACGCCGGTCACATTGCTGACATTGAGCTGTGTTGGTACCTAACTACCGAACTGAGGTTATGATTCACATGTGCAATTACTTCGAAATCCCGAATTCGTCGTAGCTAAACTTCAATTTTCAATCCCATTTTTGTATCTTTGTGTTTGCGATTTGTTTGGCAAAATATTGCAAAAAAACAACATGAAATTGGTTGTTAAAGGGAAATAATGACCTTTTGATTTATTTATCTGCATTATTGTATTACACATATATGGTATCAAATTGATATCGCATCTCAATTAAAAAGTGAAATAACTTTTTATATTTCGAAAATTACATTTTGGGAAATTCAAAATATGTTTTTATATATGGTAACGAACAGTATCATCCATCACTATCTCTGGTTTGAATGTTGATTTGTCAACAAGTCATAGGGCCAGACATGAAGTAAGTGCGCCAAGAAGCGTGACAACGTCCCCGATTGGTCAATGAAACACATCGCCGACACTAAATAGGTCGCCATTGGGTGTATACGCGAACTTCCGATTTCATTGCCATTTTTTTGCATTGTCTCATGATTTTGTTATGGATTGTTTTAATGATAGGCTTAAGCCTAGTGTGATATACAGCCAGAGACAAAACAAAACAAAACCCCTAATGGTGAAACTACATGAACCAATTTGCAAAAATTGAGGGTCGCAACCATTAACTAGGCCGTCGTTGGGTGCATAAGTTAACTACTAATTTGGTTGCCTTTTTATTGAATGTTTGTTGATTTGTAAGGGCAGTAGGGCACATAATCACGATAAACAGAATGGAAGGCATATTTTCCATACCATTTCGTCAAAAACAATACCGGATTTTGGTGAACACCGAAATTCGTTGCCAAGTACTTGTGAGTACCGACCTCGTGGGTCGCTTATCGACTTTAACTTGAAATATTTGTTTTCGGTAGGAATGTTTATATGCAAAATGTTATCAATTTACAATATATTTTGGTCTCGTCTGTCGATTTCAAGTAATAACTCCATTTGTTGTGGACAAAGGTCATTATTTCCCTTTAAAGCAGCATTTAAGTGATGGCGGATTCGATAATTTTACCTCAGTTTACTAGAAAACCATCAGTAACCGTGATGCGTTGTAGGAGAAGCTGAGCAACATTTATGTCAGCAGTTGTGCGCGTCACTCCAGCACAGTTAGCATTCATTAAAGTCCTTGCTCAACTGTGGCCGGGACGCGGTCTGTATCATCTCCAGTGGCAGAATGGTTTGCGAAATGCGAGTGATCCTTTAGAAGATCGGTGGGTTTGATTAATGAACAACGAACAGTCCATTTGATTCATTCGACCTGAAGCCGAATCAAGATATGGAAGGATGGTTGACTGAAATAACTGGCACACAAAATTGTCGAAAGTCGGAACTTACAATCATCCCAGGCTTCGGCTGTTGACTGCAAAATGGAGCAGAACTATTCGATGCTTTGATGGAACTATCAATGAAATGTTGGCAAATACTGGAAATTGGTTTGACCTTCGTCGAAGTTAGAGCGATACATCATTTTCAAGCAAGCCTTGTCTACAAGCCATGAAGAAGGGATCGTCGCTATCATCTGAGTTACAGACTAAAAATGTCGCTTTCTGAAGAAAATGGATAACAAAGCTATGTCAACTACTTCTTTTTTATCATCTATCTCAAACATCAAGCATCCTTTCTCACTGTCGTTAGTTACCAACAAAAAATCAAAATAAATGGCTGCGGCATTGGCTTCAACCTTTATTTTCTTTTGATTGTTTAGTATCCATCAATTATGTTGTTATATGTCTTGTCCTTAAAGTTGCGACGCACATAATTGCATTGTGTAATGGATTTTGCTAATTCAGATCTTATTGTCTTTAAGAATGACTGAATACCTGACTTTCGTATCAGATGTCTCAAAGCCCTTGCGTGCCCGCAAAGCAGGAACGCGCAGTCGCATGCGGTCTAGTATCTAAGCCTGAAGTAGTGTTGAAGAGGAAGTGTCTCTGATAAATTGACTTGCGACTGATTGCTCCTGCTTTTGCTTGGATAGTTCCGTCTTCTCGATGGTACGGTGCCTCCGTCTTCTCGATCACCCGCAGCTGTTTAAATTCCATTCAAGCAAAATACAAAATACAGAGCAACTCGTTGGTTATCCTCTGTAAATTGTGTCCAATGCCGTAGCTATATACTTTGAACAAAAACTTACAAATAACAGACTCTTTTTGGCGCATAAGAAGTCCCAATGTGGCAGTACTCGGTCTGTGCTATTCTGAACTGATTGCGATTGGGTCTTCGCCTATCCATGTCGTGTCAGTATGTGCTTGTTTGCGTGGTTGTCATGTCGAGGATGCCGCTCATATGCCAATTATACATTTATGAATATGTGTTATCCTCATGTTAAGTGGGTAAATAATATTTTTCTTATTTCAATATCATGTGCTGCATCCTTGTTACATGCGCGTCATTGTCGTCTAACCACGGACTTTCCAGGTGCTCCTCACACGTATCCTTTTGAGCGATAGTCTGCTCTCAAGCAGAATATCGTAAGTCAGCAAAACATCCGTTGCCAAAGCAGCGACCGTCTCTTACAGTATTCTTTCATTAGTACCCACCGCCATCAACGTAATTCGAAGCATGGTTCCTCATTCGGCCTGCGAATAATTTATAGATTGTTTTTGTATTATCTGTCAAGATCGTCCCCAGTCAAGGCCATTGGGGCCTTGTCCCCCCCCCCTAAACAAAAATACTGAACTCTGCCCAATACTGGAATTTCTTCATTCTGAAAGTCGGTATAACTTTTTGTAAGGAAGGATTGTTTTAAACCACTTCTGAATATGTAAGGCAGCGAAATCCGATGGGTTGTTAAAATGTTGTCATACTTATTGGTATTTGGCCCCCGAACCATCTTCTTTTTTATAGCCTTTCTGGATCCGCCAGTGCCTCCAGTTTAGTATCAAAAATGAATTATTCCCGACTTTAAACTCCGTTTACATAGTACGGCCATTATTTAATGAATATTAATCCCCTAATATTGCTTCATTAATATTCCCGTGCAGCCAATTATTCTGGTGACTATCTATTTTTTGCGTGTTATTAATCGACTCCCTTTAGGGTACGGATGGCTCAGTTGGTAGAGCGTCGGAATCTAGTTTCGGGGTTCGACTCTGGACTACTGGCGAGGTCATTTCATTCCCCGCCTGGGTCGGCGTGAGAGACCCCGACAATGAAGGACGGCAGAAGCATCGTCGTTAAGCCCCAATACCACCCAATTGATTCTCTTGAGATCGCTACATGCTGGTTTCCGTTATTTTGAATATCCGATCTTGAAATTTGATTTTAAATTTGAATTATCCGATATCTGAAATGCATTGTTGGCGACCTAGTATCATGCAACAACTGCTGAAGCGAAATATTTCACTCATCGAAAATTCATGCTGAATTTAGATCGTACATGGCGTGTCATTTTAATAAGGCTTACACGACCTGGGAAATCCATCTATTCCAAAGATTGGGACTTAATTGATTAAACAAAATCGTTCTTTAAAGGTGGACCTGCTTTGGTTTCGACATGTTTTGCTGGCAAATAATGGTGCTGAAATCATCGTTTTGTAGTGTTCTGACAGATGTTTTACAGGTCTTTATTTCTTCTTTGACCCTAGTACCAACAAAAGGATATCAAAATGCAACAATGTGAAGTTTTTTCTATTTATTGCCGAAATTGTGCTGAAATATAGCATTTGATAGGGAGAGAACACCATTTTAGGCCGAAGTTGTGAATTGATGATCCAAGATAGTATACGATCCAAGACAATGAGCATGATTTGGTTAAATTTCTTCTGAATTTTCGTGTTCCGTGTCTATAGAATATATAATCATGAAAGAGTCTTGAGAGACCTTTATGCGAACCAGCTTTTTATTATTTCATTGTATTTGTTATTTCATTGTGCTCTGGACTGTCTCGTTCCTGACACATTACTTCAACGCCCACCGCGGTAGGGAAGTTCGGGATCTTCAATTTGAACTGCCCATCGTACAAGTTAGAGGTTTATTTGGCTTCACCAATGAATAGTTAGTTTTTATATTTTCTTTAAATGTTGTTGAGATGAATTTAACCAAATTTAAGTCAAAAATGAAATGTATCTATGAAAAGTAATATAACCTACATGTGGGATCAAAGTATGTCAATTTATATATATATATATATATATATATATATATATATATATATATATATATATATATATATATATATATATATATATATATATATATATATATATATATATATATATATATATATATATATATATATATATATATATATATATATATATAATTTGTTGAGAATGCTTCGCTAGTTAACGTTTTTTTGCATACGGCCTCGCTTTATCCGGTTTAAGTACGGGTTACGATTGATCTGATTCAGGGTTGTTTGCTCACATATTTGAACTAATCCTAGTCGAACTGCCATCGTTATCGTCTACATTACGAATACGTTTAATGAGAGCCAACGGGTACAATGGCCTAGCTTTTAGATATAGTTAATGGTTGGCGTGTGAACGATGACTTCAAAATTCGTTTTGGAATTGACACATTCTAATATGTTCCTATGCCCCTCATTGGTTATCTGAGTCTATATGATTGGGTAGGCAAACGAAGCCTTACATGGTGTTCTTTGTCCTGGGATGAAGCAATCGACGCACTACTCGCTTTATATTGATACATTTTGATATTCTTCCCTTTCTCCAAAATGTAGTAAACAACCGAATTTTCTTCTACGTCGTATGCACTGAAACATGTTACCATTTAAGTAGATATGGGTCTCGGATGATTTACTCGCACAACCTGCCATTCAATCTTGGTGTAGCAAACATTTTATAGTGGATCGTGAGCCTGTTCTGTGTATTAATTATTGTAGTATGTCGATAATTCGTTAATATTTCGATTTTCATAGAACAAAATAGTTAAATGGCAGGGCTAGTTTCCAGCGGTCATATATGTCGCGTTAAGAAAGTTGCCTAGTCCTAAGTAAACTGGTTGCACAGTAACTTGTTCCAAAGAACGTTCATTATAAAGTAACGCTTGTTGAAAGTTGGCTTAGGGAAAGTAAATAAATAATGGTAAATTTACTTACTGTCTTGTTACTCAAGTATTTTACAGAACAAAATATTGCAATTGCTAGGGTTTCTCCCAGCCTGTAAATGGGTCTTGCTGCATATATTTCTTACGTGCTGATATAACTTTCATAGCTTTGATAGTCCTCGGAGTTAAATTTGGCTCAGCTATTCAGAGGTCTTTGAGTAGAATTGATGCTCATTGTGGATACTTTGAATACAAACGTCTTCAGAAATTCCCTTAAATTTGTCAAATATCATTGCTTTCACACAGATTAATGAATTTATGTAGATTAGAGTGATTTTGTATCTTTTGCTTCTTACATCAATACGTGGAGTGATGTCATCTCGGCTTTGGCTTTACCTGTTCGACGCTGTATAATATTTTGTATTATTAAACACTCAATGTTTTGCTTGATCAGGCAAGGTGGCTTGAAACGTTCACTGACTTTTTGAGCACACCATGTTGGGCAACGCTTCCTAGTTTCATACGTTTTTCAAGTTTGTTTGTGTAAATTGACGCAATTGTGCTGAAATTATCTAAATTGAAACTGTTTTTCATAGGGCTGTGCAAAACAGTTTCAATTTAGATAAGACTTTTCACAGGTCACTTTTACAGTTTCACAGGTCACGTCAGTTTCTCGGTTTTACGGCTCCGTAAAACCGAGAAACTGTCGTGACCACTTTGTTTTGTCCAGTGAGAAAAACAAATGGGGAAAGCAAAGGGTACGCCAAAACGAGAAGAGTGAAAATTTGCAATGCAATTTTGCAACACACACACACACACACACACACACACACACACACACACACACACACACACACACACACACACACACACACACACACACACACACACACACACACACACACACACACACACACACACACACACACACACACACACACACACACACACACACACACACACACACACACACACACACACACACACACACACACACACACACACACACACACACACACACACACACACACACACACACACACACACACACACACACACACACACACACACACACACACACACACACACACACACACACACACACACACACACACACACACACACACACACACACACACACACACACACACACACACACACACACACACACACACGCACACGCACACGCACACGCACACGCACACGCACACGCACACGCGCACACACGCACTCACGCACACGCACTTTTCATGGCGTTCCTCCCTCCCTGGTGTCGTTGACTCATGGTTGTTCAAAACCAGTCACAATGAGCAAATCGATCATTTTGAAGGTCATTCTGCTATAAGTAAAAAAAGAACTCATGAACTTTGAACCTGGTGGACGATTCGTCTTTTGCCCTTATGTTTTTCTTCCCTTATGTTTTCCTGATGGAAGCGAGATGTGCGCAATATAACCTAGACAGTTTCAGCGCCTTTGAGTCGAAAAGTGACACGTTAGAATGTCGGTCACGTTTTCACGCCACCTTCAGAACTTGAAATTACTTATCACAGAAGGTTTCACTTTTTTTGACATTCAGTTCACACTTCACATGCTATGAATTTTGCAGCCAGCTGTAAGATGACATCGCTCCACGATTGCTCTTAATCTTCTCACCTGTTCTACCTGTTATTCGACTAGAGTAGTGTTCTCTGTCTGGTCTCCGGTGTTGTAGTGTGCTGCTCTCATCAAGCGTCTGATATTTAGTTGTTTTCCCATTCTAGCTGTTGAGCCCTTAAGCCCCCCCCCCCATTCTAGCTGTTGAATTCCTTTTTTCAAATATGCTGACTATGGATTTGATGATTGAAATTGATGAGTGGTTGTTTTGTCTGCACCTTTGTGTGCAATCTCTCGGAGATGTTGTTCGTGTATTACAATCACGTATAAATTAAAGCTGACAAAATCTGGTCCAATTTATCTTTTAAAATATATTGGGTTTGTTATGTGATATACCATCAACAATATGAAAATATAAATACCAATGCCTAATATCGTCAGGATATCACCGGTTGGTGGTTGAGCAGCACACTGGTTCACCGTCTGCGTTCCACCGTGGCGACCTTCCGTGACCGGTGACCCCGTCCGCAGAGCCGGAGGTGCTGGCCATGGAGCCGGCGGCCCCGCCGCCCGCTCCGGTGGCCCCCGCCCCCGTCCCCGCTGGTCACGGTGGGTGGCGGGCCAGCGGTGCTGCCCCTCGCTGTTTGATGCGCCACATGATATGACTAGGAGGTGAGACCTCGCAAGTTTGATTCTGAATCAGATATTCGCCGGTCTATTCCGCTATTGGGTTCGACATGGACTGGGACATGGACGTTTGACGGTCATATATTATATGACTGTATGGGAGAAGGGACGACGATCATCCCCGATGTCCATACTAAAGACATACGTTCTCTGATAGAGCATTTTCAGACTGGCTTCGTATTAATCAACTTTTGTGACGAATCATTCAGCATGTCCGAGGCAGGTTATTTCCCCGGCAACGCTGGGCGCTATCAGGGAACATGGATGTATCCTGTAGCCCATGAGCACGGCTATAACATTGGGCGCTCCTGTAAATATCTTGTGGGGCATCTGTGGTGATGGGCAGGCCGGCGCCGCGTTCCTCGCCTCATTCCCATTCCTGGCCCTGAGTCCCACCCATGCACGAATGAACGTCCACATCCCTATCTCGTCAGTTGGAGACCTGAACGGCTGAGCGCTGCTCGTCACTGAAGAGCGCGGCCCGTTTCAGAGATTGACACGAACGTGGCAGTGGCTCCTCGGGACGCGATGGAGACCGAGTGGCCGTTGGCTCCGGAGCCAGCCGCGAAGCCAGTGGCGCTGGGAGCGGGAGCTCCGGCGGTGACGTCAGACCCGGAGCTCGAGTGTCGGATGCTGCGTGCGCTGCACGGCGCCGAACCTTATCACTGGGCAGGCAGTGCCGAGTGACCGTTTTGGCACTGTGAGTCTTTCTGAGACTCCCCGACAGTGATGTGTTTCATGTCATTAGTGCGTTACGTTCATCCTGTCTTGTCATCCTGTCTTGTCATCCTGTCCTATGTCCTGCAGCTCGGCTTGTCCGTAGATATAAACGCGGGGCTATCGTTTCGTTGCATGTGGTTGCACGGCTTAGATAAACAATCATTTGGGGGATAATTATTTAATGAATGATGGCGGTTGACGTCTGTCTTAGTCCCGTTAGAACCACTCCGAATTGTGGCATTACAGACCCTGCTGTATGGGAGGCGAATGTACGTACAGACTGTAGTGGGATACCAAGATTGTTCCGATTGCATACGTATTACACACTTTCATTTGTGGCGCGTCATACAGTGTAGGGTGGTGTTATTTATTCCATGCCAGTACTACCTTCACCGGTCACGGGAGGGTTGCTGTCCCGTGACCTGTAATTTACTGCGTGCCTGCTCCAATCCCGGCGGAGCGATGACAGGGTCTTGGTCCACAGAATCTCCGGCTCCCCTGCTGTCGCCTGGTGGCGTTCCCGCGCCGGCACTCAGCTCCTCCGCCGAAGAGATGCGTTCGGCTGTGGCCGCCTCGGCCCACTACGACCGGCTGTATGCCGCCGCGCAGGCGGACATGCTGATTGATGACCACGGCTGCTAGACAACTGCGGACAGAGAAAGATACGCGAAACGCTAGTGCTGCACTGAACGTTCCTGCTTCGGGGCCGTTCTCCAGAATGTGTTCGTGGTGCCTGGTTAGAGAAGAACCGGGACATTGGAAGGTATGCCCACCACGTCGGACGCACTACTGACGTGAAGCGTTGCGCGCTCAGTACGACTTCACTGCCTTCGTGTGTGTGATGCGTCTCTTCTGTCCGCGTCTTGTATAAAAATCTGTGTTATGTGTGTGACTTTGTCAGAGGGATCAGTTGCATGTGCCAAGTGCTGGAAGCACCTATGAATGTTTCAAAAGGGTATATACTACCCTTGTTGGTTTCTCCATCGCTGGATCATGTATCCTTTACCATTTACGTATGCCTGGGTGTGCAAAATATTGGAGTCTCGCTGTTGGAAATAGTTCTGACGCGGAGGCATATACGCGCATTCTCTTCTTCTGATCTCGTACGTGTTCACCCCGCATCTTCGATGATTGGGCTCCTTCGTCGAACAGTTCATGCATTGTTCGTTTCATGTTGCATGTCCGTATGCCGTGCTGTTTTATGTTTCTTTGTTACGTTCGCACTAGTTTTCTTTGAGCGGGGCAATCAAGATTAGCTTGCCGTAAGGTCTCCAGAACAGAGGGCTTCTACCAGGCCTATCATGCTTTCGTAGTGATGCTAGCCACTCGGTGGTAGGCTATGTTAAATGACCCTTACCCTGCTGGCTGTACATTTTAGCTGTAAGTTGTGTGTCACATATGCATTGAATGGTGTGTGCAGAGGAGTTGTGATATGATGGTCGAAAGTCTACTGTTCCATAAGTATCTCCCACTAATCACCCGCGTCTGTAACTTGGTGACCGGCCAATGATGGTTCAAACTGCAACAGCATCTTTGTGTAATTGTGGCGGGCTTTTGGTATAGCCATTGAAATACACTTAACAAATGCCTGTGTTTGTCCATGATGCTCCATGAAGTGAGCGCTTAATTTGACCATCACGTCTTACCGGTAGATACAACGTTCCTACCTAACCAGAAGTATACACTGGCCGAACGATTCAATCAATGTAATACATTATCCAATGTTGGTTGATATAAGAGTACCGATGGCCCTGTCTCATCAGCGTTCGAACTTCTGTATAATGATAAGCATTTCTTATTTACTTTTTATTTTAAATTCCCCTACCCATAATAGGTAGGCAGGAGTGCCCTTCCATGCCCATGTGACCAGAGTACGTTAATTACCAGAGTGTTTAATAAGGATGGGGTTATGCAATCCCGTTAGGTTAGGGCACACCACTCTCCGCTATTTTTTGTTTTGTTTTGTGTTGCATGGAAAGGATAGCTGCCACCTGTATTAATTAGTAAAGGATTTGATCTGAGATTCGGGCGGACAGATAGCCGAGCTAGTAGCGCCCACTCGAAACCCAGATCTGACTATAGTTAGGTGTTATGGGGATAAATGAATACAATTATACTACATATACACAAACACAAGTACACGCACGCACGCACGCACGCACGCACGCACGCACACACACACACACACACACACACACACACACACACACACACACACACACACACACACACACACACATACTCCCCCCCCCCCCTGCTGCCTGCGCCGCCTTGCCTCAGGCCCATGCATTCACACACGCATACATTGAATCAAGTGAAGAATATAAATAAAAAATAGACAGATGAGGATAGGAAAGTAAATAAAATAAATGAACATAAGAGGGTAGGACCAACTCAAATACATATTAACCCGCGCACTGCAGGGGGGGGGGGGGTGATTTCCGCCTCCCCTCAGGTTTTTCAAAGATAGATAAAAAAAACGGCGGCGCGCAGCGCCGCCGGGTTTTGATACACCAGTTAAGACATCAATTGCGCACACTTTGAGAAGAAAAAAAATATGCTTGGGTCATCTCAGGTCAGGTCACCAGACCAGGTCAAGTGACCCCACCACAAAAATGTTTGCAGTTGTGCCAAAGCCAGAGTTTTTCACCGATCAGGTTGAAACTTGCAGGATGTCATGAGGGCATCAGTACTTACAATTCTTATCTCTCGGAATTTTGATATCGGTGACCTAAGGTCAGGTCAATTTCGTAACCTCCCCATAATAAGTCAATGGGGAAATATACAAATGCTTCCTATTTCAAGGATATGCATGGTACTAGTCCAATTACTTCTGGATCATGTTTTTATAGGATATTCTTGATGATCCAAGTGTAAGTTTTGTTCAGTGACCCCTATTGGGTCATTTGAGGTCATGCGAGGTCACCAGATTTTTTTGTTGTCAATAACTCGACATAATGCAGATAGAGAAGTAAAACAGACATCAATGTGTTTGTCTCGTCGAGACACGTCTTCCCATATGCAACATGCCCTACTTGGGTCACCACTTGCCCTTGACCTTAAGTCAAATTGTTAAGTTGACTTAACAAGGTCACCATATATATCATTCAAAGCGCCTTGACAAGATAAACACAATGGCGTAAACAGTTTTCCGTTATCTTTATTAATTAAAAAGTTAATAGCAAAAACGATTTTGAAAAAAAAACTGCATTTTTTCTTTTTGACCTCTGGAGCCTCAAATATTGACCTGAGATAAAATCTGAGGACACCTTAGCGATTACAAATTTCACTGGCTGGCGTTTGCATTTTTCCGTTTGTTTCTAACTATCATCGTTTCTGAGATATATGGGAATTTCTGGAGCGATGTCCTAAAACAGGAAAAAAATGGAAAATTTGACCTTTGATGACCTCTGGTGACCTCAATTTTGACCTGACTTAAAAAACACTGAAATACTTTCGATAGAACATGTATGAAGCTATCAAATACCGTTTTCCGCTTCTCGCTACGTTGCGTAGTTTTCGAGATCTCAGGGGGGGGGGGGGGGCGGAAATCAACCCCCCTGCAGTTCGTGTTCGGCGCAAAGCCCCTGCAGTGCGCGGGTTAAGAAGTAAATATAACTCTACCACTACAGATACATAATTAGTACTGGTGCAGAATATACTCATGAACATATTTCTTTAGGGCATCCATATTCCCAGGAACATTATCAATATCATTAAATAACTTACAACTATTGTATTCCACGCCCTAGGAGCAGAGACAGATAGTGAAAATTATTTACAATTTGTACGTGCATGTGGCATTCTAAAGTGTTGAATAGCTCTGGTGTTGACTGGCTCATGGTATCTAAACATTTCAAAAATTGGACGAGGAAGAGTTTCTTTTACATAGCCGAAAAGTATGACTATTTGCTGTTTGTTTACCAAATCTGGAAACTTTTACATTTTGTATTTAACAAAAAGTTCTCTAGTGTGGTACAAGTATGGCTTTTTATCAATGATTCTGATTGCTCGCTTCTGTAGTCTAACTAGTTTATCAATTCTGGTTGGATAATTGCTTCCCCAGACAGCAGCACAGTAGTTTAAATAAGGGAGTATTATAATATTGTATCAGAGTATTTTTGTCAGAAGATGTTTGATGTTCGGATGAGATATAAAATTTGGCACGTCCCATGATACCTATATTTCGACTTATAATAGATGCTACATTATTGATATGAGTTTGAGGTTTGAGAGAGGTTTTGGTCACTTGAGGTTTTCATCAACAATTACTCCAAGATATTTGACAGACTCCTTTCTTGCAATCTGTGAATTATTTATTTTAATATCTAATCATTTACAGACATTCTTGAAAAAAATTGGTAGTAGGTCTTTGACACATTTAACCCTATTTGTAACAGGGGGGGGGGGGCGGATTCCGCCCCCCCCCCTCATGTTTTTCGCGGATATCTCCAGAACGGCTGGGAGCAGGCCCATGAAATTTTGGGACTTTTCATAGAATTGAACTCCGCATTTGGAGTCAAAATTTTGAGTTCTTAACTTGAACAGAGGCGGTTCCAGGGCACAGTTTTGGGTGGGTTCGGAGGCGACATTTGGCGAAAATACGGAAATGCGATCTTCACGGTTTCTTCCTAACTGCATCAAGTATGAAGGAGTTACATCGGCTTACCGTGATTGCAACAAGTGCAAATTAGATGATGTTAATGAAATATCATACACAATTGCATGGCAGAGGCGGTTTCAGGGGCTTGAAAAGGGGGGGGGGGGGTCCAGGAAGTATTCAATGCTTGGCGGGAAGCCAATAGAGCAATGTAAGGGGCATTTATAGCTATCAAGATGTAAAAGATAGCTTCTGCTTCCATTATCTGCATAATGTATTACATATAGAGTTTCAGGGGCGTGTTCAGGAACATGAAAAGGGGGGTGACTGGCATGGTGATGACGATATGCCAGCGATAACGGCGCAATATACGTTTAGCTTATAATAATATATGCACATATGAGACCAGAAAAGGGAATAAAGTCATTTTTTTTGCAGAGGCGCGCTCAGGAATGGAAGAAAGGGGGTCATATTATTGCAAGGAAACTAAGAGGCATGGGCGTACAATGACATAACATACTGCAGTTTTCGGATGAAACACGCACCACAGGCTACTCTACGAACGATTATAAGATAATAGGCGAGTCCAGGTAGGGTACAAAGGGGGTAAGCAATGTTAATTGAAGTTGTAAGTGAAATAGTCACTGTTGACTAGTTAGTATCATAATAGCGGATAATATACTTATCAAAAGGTCTTGCGCCGCCCTAGTTTGGATCCTGGATACGCCTATGATGAAGTACAACATGCAAAAAGGAACTATCTATGATCAGTAACATATTTATAGTGCTGGGTAGCAACTTGTCTGCGGTTAATATTTTTCCCAATTTTACCCCCCTTTTTCACTAACCTGATACCGCCTATGGCAAAAATATGATTTATAACTGTTTTTTCTAATGTCTTAATCACATACCATTTCATTTATCAAAAAAACAACATCAAAAAATGGTTTTATTACGCATTTACTTCACCCCCATATTGAGTGACCTGCACACGCCTATGATTTTTGAATTTTCAAACGTCACCGTCATATATCAATTTCCGATTCAATCTCTATCGATTCCTATTAGTTGTGTTAAAATCGGTCGATAAACATGAAAGCTATGTTGAATAAAAAATACCACTAAAATTTGTCGTTTTTGCCCCCCTGTTGCCCCCCTATCCAAAATTTAGATTTTTTTTATTATTTATAAATGTAGATCGTGTTGAGAGGAACCAAACACCGTTTCATTTTTGAAAATCGGACGGGTAGATCTCGAGATCTCCGGGGGGGGGGGAATCCGCCCCCCCTGTTACAAATAGGGGTAGCCAGGAGCCTGTTACAAATAGGGTTAAAGAAAGCCTATTTGACTGAAACCATTTAGTAACCATGGGTAGTACTGCATAAAGTTTATTTTGTAGCTCTGTCAATCGATGAGGTTTAACAGCAATAGCCGTGTCATCTGCAAACAAGTAAAAGTGAGCTTGATTAGAAATGTTTGAAATATCATTAATATATATAATACAAATCAAGGGACCTAAAATTGAACCCCGTGGGACACCCATGTCAACCTTTGCCTCCTCAGATAAATAACAATGAATTAGAGTTCTTTGCTTTCTATTTGTATGGTATGATTTTAAAATTTGGTGAAGTTTTCCTCTTATACCAATACAATTAAGTTTGTTAAGTAAAATATCCAAGCAAACGGTATCAAATGCTTTTTTTAGATCGAGATACAGCACACAAGTGACAATGTTTTCTTGAAGTGAGCTAGTTATCTTATCTGTCAAATGTGCAATGGGCATGCATGTACTATGTTTCTTTCTAAAGCCAAATTGAAGGGGATTTAATGAATTGTGTTCATTAACATAAGTTAAAATTAAAGAATGCAATATTTTTTCCAAAATTTTCGAAAAGATCGGCAGCAAGGAAATTGGTCTGTAGTTATTAAAAAGCATTTCTATCTCCTGTCTTGTAAATCGGTTTAATATTGGCTACTTTAAGATGATCTGGAGAAACTGCAGTACTGAGGCCTTAACCCGCGGCTTACTGGGGGGGCTATTTCCCCCTCCCGTTATTTTGCAATAACTCCTAAACGAACACCGGTAGCGTCACCAAACTTGCAGTACCTTCTCTCACATCAATTCCACACATGTTGGCAAAAGGAAAAATATGAGGCTATGATAGGTCAACCGGGAATGACGTCAGAGTGACGTCATGTTCTTCGGTTTTTGTTGCAAAATAATAGTTTGCGGAAAACGCTGTCAAAGGTACGATGTTTGAGATAAACTCAATTGTCTTAAATCAAATTACTGACAATGGACCGGGCTATCAAAATGCTATCTCGGATTTGTGAGTTTTTTTAATTCAAAATTTTGAGAAGTCCAAATATATTCTTTTTCAAACGAAATTTTCAAGAAAAAATCAGAATTATCCAAAAACCGGAATATATGTGATCGAGACGTATTCTGTGAATATGTGTACCAAAGTTAAAGTCGATATCTTCAAAAATGACTGAGTTATGACCTTTAAATGACAAAAATCGACCACTTCTCACAGCATTACTATGCATAAAAAACGCATTTCCATTTTTGCTTTTTACTTCTATTTATATGGAACACACAAAGTTCTAATGTCATTTTTCGCGTTATAGACGAAAAACAAACCCATAAACATGTGTTACAACGCCTAATGACCGTAATATGCAGTTTGACCTCGTGACCTCGGATGACCTTGACCTGACCCAAGGTCATAAACAGCTTAGAAAGGTACTTAGAAGTGTCAGACACACGAATGATACCGATTTATCGACAGCTTATGCGTTTAATATAGCCATTTTACGCGACAAATCCATCCATCGAGACCTTTTGACACAGTCAAACATTTTGTACTTGACCTGACCTGTGACGTCATCGGTGACCCCGAGGTCAACAATACTATGTTTCCCTCAATAATTTTCCCATGGCTATCGAATGCCGTTTGAGTTTTTACATTCGGTCCAGTAGTTCCGGAGATCCGAGGGGGGGGGGGGGGAAATAGCCCCCCCTCCCCAGTAAGTCGCGTTATGAAATATACCCCAGTAACTCGCGGGTTAAAGGAGATAATCACCTTCTTATTTTGTTAGCAACAACTTCTTTGGCCACCGTTATGGTATTCAAATGTTGTGATCTAAATTTAAGAATTAAATAAACTGATTCCCTAATTCAAAGTTGGAAGTTTGGGAAAATTAATGATCGGTATTTTCCCTCCGCTATTGGAAAGCGCAACATCTGGCGCTTTTGCATCAATCTGTTCAACGTTGTTGAATGGGCACTTGTAAACAAATCGCCGATACTAAATAGGTCGCCGTAGTTTTGCTTGGCACCGGCCGGCCGGTGCCAAAAGCTAAACTGCCGATGTCAATGCACTTTTTCAAATGATTGTTGATTGTTCATACAGATTTTGGCACATATTCGCAAAATATAGAGTGCAGGAAACATATTGCATGCCTTCATGATAAATAACAATGCTTAGGAAGGCTAATTTCGGAGGTGAAAAAATGTTCCGACGCGCCCAACGCACGTCGCTGTCAGTTGATTGTGTACCGCCGTACCGTGAGTTAGCAAAACGCTGCTGAAGATAACTACGCATCTCAAACTATAGATATGAAGGGCGCAAAAACATGACAGGATCTCAGTCATCTTCAATTTGGATCAGCATTAGAATATTAGCCTAAAACATCATGCATACATACACTGTCAAAAATAGTGTGTTCTGATTTGATGGCAGCGTTCCTCAAGCCAAGATTTACAGCTGAAAAGAACACGGCGACATCGCGGCTGCCCCATGACTAGCCTCATCCGCGTCGCTGTCAGGTCGGTGAGGCAGGTGAGCACCAGGGGCGCAGCCAGACCTTCAGAAAGGGGGTTGGGGGGGGGGGGGGGCAAGCCCCTGGAAGAGGCCCCCACCCCCAAAACAAATATCCCTGGATATGAAAAACTACGGATTTCGGCCACATTATTTTGTGAGGCCCCTTTTTTAACAATTTTTCTTCGTCTACTTTTGATGAGCTGGATTGGACCAGGACCCTCAGTAGGCATTGTACTGAGCGCATTACCAATTTGTATTGTTACGTACAGGAGAGAAAACCTATCTTAGCTGACAACAGGTGGGGTCGGCTTTGAGTGTGGGGGCGGCTGAAATGGAGAAAAATGTACCCCCATTTTGGTACGTGTATTTAAGCCTTGGATGCATTTTGTTTTTATGAAATTTTTACGGTTTTGCCTGATAAAACCCAGAAATATAGGCGGTGGGCTAGCAACCCCTGGGCAGGCTCGAGGGCCCCGTTCACAGACTCAATGGCCCTCTGGATAAGCTGGATAGAGGATAATAAGCTAAAAATGCTATTCATTCAATTCAGCGTTACGACGAACCGATGACGATGACTATGGCTTCGTTATGGCGATGACTACCGATGTGACGCCGCGAAGCGGCGTGAAAATGTTAATTTTACGTCCTGGCAAACGAAATGTTAATATTGGAACCAGACCGTGAGGTGAGATGGCTTGGGAGATGGTCCTGGCCTGTTCCCACTATTAGCTCTTCGGTCCAGCAAATTGGGCACCGCTGGAGCAGCTTCCGGGTCCCGATCTCCTCGTCTTTACGTTCGCGTCGCCTTTTTCGGAGCTCGGCAAACGAGCTCAACATGTAGCCTGCTTGAAACTTAAAAGTGAATATTTTATGAGGGAATGGGCACTGGGGCCAGCAATTCCTGCCAAGGAGAGCCTCTGCCAGACACTGAATGCAATTCTTTTTCCCATTTTCCAAATTTGTATAAGCAATTGCGAAATTTATGTCATGCCGCGAAGCGGCGCGAAAATTTCCAGTTTTTGACACTAGATAGCTGGATTTTGACTGCACTGCAAAGGCAATTTTTACGATAAATTGTTAATTTTTCCCGCAAAGGGGGCGGGGGGGGAGGGTCGACCCCCCTCCTCCGCCTTCTAAAAGTGAAGGGAGTTTGCCCAG